>JBBPBX010101180.1:0-12239 GCA_038048925.1 Garcialebias charrua
CTATAAATGGAAAAAAAAAAAAAAAGGAATGGCAGAGTTAAAGGTCAAAGCTTGAGCAAATACTGAGCCCCAAAAGCAGGGCCGGATTATCAGATGGGCCTACTGGGCACAGGCCCAAGAGCCCACGCCCACCATGGGACCCACCGCAGGGAGCCCACTGCAGTTTTGGGGAAGAAAGAAAATAAAATATCCTTAGATTTTAAATAGGGTTGGGCATCGAGAATCGTTCGGAACCGGGACTAACTGTCCGGTTTTCCCGGAATCGTTCAAAATATTAATTTGCGATTCCTATTTTCGATGCTAGTTAGCCGACCGGAAGTAGCCGCCGCCGAAAACCAACGAAGAAGAATCCACCGGAAGTGTGCATCTGCGATCGAAAGCGTACTAATTAATAAAAAATGACCAGTCAGGTCAGTGCAGCACTTGCAATAATTTTCTATCATGCAAAGGAGGGTGGAGAAGTAAAATAGTGTCCCGTCTTTGACGCGCTCCACCGGATTATTTTCGCTTCGTATCCGACCGGAAGTACAGAGTGGTCCGTCTGCAAAACGCTCCGCCGAACTTTTCGCTAATCGCTACCTCTTCGGCTCCATCAGGTAAATAAATAAACTATAAACTACATCTCATACCAACATTAAGGCAGCTAACAAGTTATACTCCGCTTAAAGCGGTAAGTCAGCTCAAATACAAACACGATGCTAACGTTAGCTTGTATTTTTTCTTAGACAAACGACCTGAAATGGCTTCACAGTGTTCACCAGTGACTGTCCAAGGTAAATACATCAGTGTAACTGAATGAAGAGAGACACAGAACAGTTACAGCATATGTTGTGAAAAGGTTGCATCCCTTTTTAGATGTGAATTCAACCATGGATTGCACTTACATTGCACTCAAATCCAACACTTATTAACATTCTTAATCCATTTAAAGTTCTCTGTGTCTTTTAAAATGTTTTAATGTCTCTAGTTTTCAGTATTATATAATTTCTGTTTATGTTCTCTTTCATTCCATTATGAGTGAATGTCACAGTTTGAAGAATTATTGAATAGGTTAGTTAGGCAATAACAACAGAGCTAATAATTGTACACATTCTCAGTCTTAAAAATGATTTAATAATCTCTTTTTACTGATAATACTGATAAACCTGTTGTTTGTTTAGGAACTTCCTGCAGTCTGTCCAGAAAGTCTCCACTGGAGGAACTTTTTGCTGAGGAAGAGGCACAACATAATGTCACAGCTCCATGTCCATGAAGAAACAAATGGAGAGAGGGCTGCAGATACCAGGACATCCCACCAGCTGTTCTGTCTGAGGATCCTGCTGCTGGTGGTGGAACCAGGTTAGCCCATCAGTGGGAGCTCAGTAACATGACTGCAGCATCACATACTGGACAATATTATATGTATAATAATAATAATAATATATGTTGGTGAGTCCTCCATGTTGGCTCTAATCTGCCCTGTGAGAAATTCATAGTAAATGTAACAAAAAGGAAAAAGTTCATAGCATTAAATTCAAACAGAAGTTCAAATTATTCAATAATTTCCAGTGTAGTGGTGAACCATGTTTAATTATTGATAGTTATAAACAAAAGTGTACAATTGACACGTACAAATAAATACATAATTGTGAATTTACTTTACACTATGCAAACATACAACCTTGTCCATCTTTTAAAAAAATCACAGTTCATATAGGTAATTAATAAATACATTTCAAAATGTAGTTTACATACAATGCTAAATTTATAAATATAAACAATACACGCTTTTCCATTTATTTATCACTACATAACCTAGGCTATGTGTCACTAATGAACTTTAACACCTTTTGGCAGGCTAAACATGTCTATGGATGAGCTGTATGAGGAATGTGTGACTGCAAACAGCCTGATAGACCACCTCACCACCTCACCTCAGGAGAAAGAAAGGTGGCAGTCCCAGGGAACAGCAGAGAAGTGGATGCAAGTTCTTCAGGCAGCTGACCTCCCCAACAGAACACCTGAACTCACACCTGGCCTCAAATGCTCCCATCATTCATGGTTGAGCAATGGCTAAGCAGTTCCATGTGATCCAGGTTTGAACTTGAGAAAAACATCATACAGACTGTCTACCTACACTTCAATCAAAGTAAGGGAATTCTTTTTCTGCTGCTTCGAGCTTTCTTAGAGCTCATGGACTTGTTTTTCATGCACGTGGACATGGACTGCACACCAAGGCACTGGTGTCACTATGGTTGCAACATGTTTCTGATGTATGTGATTTGCTACTGGTTTGCTGCTGATTGATGTCAATGCAGTAGCTGCTGCTCTTTCATAAGTGTTCATGTTTGACATCATTTGCTGATGAAGGATGGATGGATGTGATTTGCTGCTGAATGATGTCAATACAGTAGTATTATATATACAATACAGTCAATACAGTAGTATATAGTAGTAGTCAATACAGTAGTATACATATATATCCATCCATCCATCCATTTTCGTCCGCTTATCCGGGGTCGGGTCGCGGGGGTAGCAGCCTAAGTAGGGAGGCCCAGACTTCCCTCTCCCCAGCCACTTGGAGCAGCTCCTCTGGGGGAATCCCAAGGCGTTCCCAGGCCAGCCGAGAAACATAGTCCCTCCAGCGTGTCCTGGGTCTTCCTCTGGGTCTCCTCCCGGTGGGACATGCCTGGAACACCTCCCGGTATATATATATATATATATATATATTAGGGGTGTTGATAGATTAAAAAAAATTAACTAATTAATCGCAAATCAGTTTTAAAATTAATGGCGATTAATCACGATTAAACACTTTAAGGCAACTTTTAATAAAGATGGATTCATTCATCAGTTAAGTCATAACATTTATTGTTTTTACTTTCACACAGTGTTTAAAAACTGAAATAATTTTGTAAAGAAAATGCAGCACCTAACTAAAACTAAAGCAAACATTCATTTTGTGGTTCAAAACATTTTACTGTTTGATAAACTGTTTGAATTAGTGTGAAATGAGATTTAGAACCTTACAGAACATTTCTGCTTTGTTTTAAACCACATGTATAACATCTACTCCTCTTCATTTATCCAGCTACTAAGGCAAACCAGTCTCTACATTACTTGCATTTTAAAGGGGACCTCAGATGCATTTTTTAAATTTTTATGTTATTTCTGTGTGCTATCTAGACCCTATTCCTTCAATTTAATGCACAAAATAATTCTTAGATAATCAATTATACCCTTTTTAATTCTGCCAGTTTTAACTTTCGTTTTGAACGACCGGTTTCTGATAGAAGTTCTGAAGTCCACGCCCTTCAAAGATCTGTTTACGCCCTCGTAACAGCCAGTATCTGTAATGTGTTGTTGTTTTAAAATTAGCTCTTTTTTTATTACTCATTTGACTTACTGTTAGTGCTAGCTTAAGATAACTTACCGAAACCCGTCTGAGCGCGCCGCAATGTGCTGCTCCTTTTAGCATGAGACCTGCCGAATCCGATGCTAATGTTAGCTTGTTCCTCTTCCGGTGTTCGCCAGCTCCGCTCGGAGACTTTGGGCGTTATCGCTGTTCCAGTCAAGACAACACAAAGTTCACCAAGTGTCTCCCGTAAATTAATCCGTAAGGGGAAGGTCCTCACTGCTGCGAGGCTGCTGCGAGGCTGCAGCAAGGCTGTACAGTTGAAGCTCCGCTCCATGGCGCCAGAAGAGGGTCCCGTCGCAACCGGTCTCTACGCCGGGGGTATGCTCGTTTAATTTTTGCCGGCGGCGCGTTGGGAGAGATCGCAAATACACTAAAAATTGAACTAAAAAACATAAAAATAACAATTATACTTTATTTATAAAGCCATTTAAAAAACCACAGCTGCAACAAAGTGCTGTACACATGAAATTAATAACATATAAACAAAAGATGAGATGAAATCATGAAAAACAACAGTCATGTGTTTAATACAGAAGTGGGTTGAGCCTAACCAGGTGAGGGGCTGGACTCAGGTTTGAGGTGGGTTGTCCTCGCGCCTGTGACGTCACAGGCGCGATTGACTTCCATTTTATTTCAAAAACGAACCGTTTTCATCACAGTAAAATAAATCTACTTAGAGTAAATAAACCACTGGGTGCATTTTTTTGGCCTTTGGACTGTTTTTTTATGAGGTAAATACCCAAAGTTGAGTAAAAAAACATTAAAAAGTGAATTTTGAATCTGTGGTCCCCTTTAAGTCCTTGAACCTGGGATCAAGTGCAGTAGCATTCTTGAGCCAAGTGAGATTGTAGTTCTTCTTTCGTTGAGCCAGGTCTTCACAAAAGGCCTTCTTGAATCGCAGTATGTTGACAGTGTCATCATCTGAAGGCTCCATGACTCTGAACATGTGGCAGAAGGCAGGCAGCACCACAGAACAGGAGATGTACTTCTGTCCACCCAGAGTTTCTGTGACATACCTGTGAAAACACAAAATAATAAACAATAATCAGGTCTCTCTTGTAAATGAGTCCTTGAGGCTCATTGAGACTAACCTGTGTAAGTAAAGGTTGACTGAAAAAAATTCATTAGAGCTTTTATTTAATTTAATTCATTTATTCATTCATTTAGAATAAAAAAGCAAATTCATCAAAAAGAAAAACACTGAATGAAAAGGGAGCAGAAAGAAGAATTATATTTTATTTTTTTAATTTATTATTGACTTTTTTTAAAACTCCTTTTAATTGAATATTTGGGGGTAATATTGTTAATGAGTTTTATACATGACTTGTAAAATACTATATTCAACCAAATCATAAATTTTTAATAATTTAATTGTGCAGAAAAACACACACACACTTGGTTTGTTTATTTACACAGCTTAACTGACCCACTGACTAAACCAATATCAAGTTAACTACAAAGAAAAAGAAATAAAACCGTACCTGCATGGCTCAGGTAGCTCCTCCAACTTTTTCAGCTTTCCAAGCTCAGCTTCTGTAAGCAGGGGGATTTCACCGTCTGTCCCGAGCGTTGTTGTTTTTTTCTCAATGTTCCATTCGTGTGCGGCCGCTGGACGTGCTGCGCGCATGCCTCTGCTTAGTGGCGCTCGGTAGATTTACTCACAGTTAAAACAAAGGAGTGCAGGCTCCAGCTGTCATCAATAAAGTGAGCCGTGACACCCAAATAGTTATCATTGCTAGCAGAAGTCCAGTGATCGCATGTGAGTGCAGGTACGGTGCCTGCGCTAACAGCGTTAGCAAGCGGAAACCGGAAGTGAGATTCGGCATCCGGGGGGAGCTTTTCAAAATAATCGTTGCGTTATTTTATTTTAACGCGTCATAATAAATAAAATAACGCAAATAATTAACGCGCTAATTTCGACACCATTAATATATATATATATGCAGTCCACGCATGGTGTTTGCCAAGGTAATTATAACGGAAACGACTTGTGTGTGGAATGCACACAAAGTAAGAAAAACAAATTCAGATGATTATGCATTGATTTCAGTCCAATGGACCTTAAAACAGTATGTTTTAATTTGTTGTGTATGTTGATTTAGTTTGAGCTTGCCGCTAACAGAAAGAATAAATGTTCTCAACATGACAATGCAGGTCTTCATTTCAACAAACCAAAAGTGTCAATTGAAAAACTGGAGTTGTATTCTTGTAAACTCAGATTATAAGCACCCCACCCTGAAACTTTAGCTAATGTTCCATGTTCTCAAGTAGTAAAATGTTGTTGCCAGATTGTTTCATTAGAGGAAATAAAAATATCCACCATTTGTTTCAATTTGCACTTCTTCAGTGCAAGATTATTTACTCCTTTAACCCTCCCCTCTCCAAAAACGAACAGAGAATAACCATCATAAGGAAAATAAATCACATGATGCATCTACTGCCATATTCTATTATCCATGTACAGTAATATACATGTATTATCTATGTAATACATACTCTGATCGTGGATGACGTTTGTGAATAATTGTCAACAACTATAACATTAAATTGTAGCTGGAAATCTGTCAAATTGAATGAATAGTTGAAATTTTTGTGCATGTTTTAAGGTTGATTAGTTGTGGTGGCCTCAAAACAAGGGAAAGATGATGTATGTATGTATGTATACTGGATGTATGTATGGATGGATGGATGGATAGATGTATGGAAGTATGGGTGTATGGATGGATGTGGTGGCCATCTTGAATTGGCTTGACCCCCAAAGTAGCAGAACAACCAATCATGTTAAGAATGTACTTGAAATCCATCTAGTGGTTTATGAAATACATATTGTGCTAACAAAAAAACTTTCTAGCTTTTAGACAAAGATGTCCCACAATGTGTTGTGCCTGAAATATGTGTTAGGGATGATGCACAGCTACTACTGCACACAAGTATAGTATAAGATGGTGTAGTGGCAGAGAATCAGACTTGTTATCCGAAGGACCCAGGTTCGAACCCCGGCCATGGCACACCATCTTGGGGTGTCTATGAGTGCACATCTATTTTCCCAGCTCCCCGGGCGCGACTATGCTGCTCACTGCACCACCTGGTGGTGGTTGGGTTAAATGCAGAAGACCAATTTTGTCTGTCAAGTATGGGAACATACACAGATGACAAATGTGACAAATTATTATTATTATTATTTTTATATCTGAAAACTTGCTGAGTCAAAGTTTTTTTGTGGCTAAGATTGTTTGTCTGCAACAACCATCTTTAACTGTAGTTGTAGATATTAATCTCCTGATTATTTTACGTTTCATAAAAATCTGTTTGAATTCACTAGATGCTTGGTTAATGGTACTGACAAATGTCCTGATGCATGCTCAATAATCCAAGTACCGTAGGTAAATCTAACAAGGTTTATCCTCTGGACGGATTCTTCTTTGTTGAAAAGTTCTGTCTTTTATCCAAAAGACTTCTTCAGTCTGAGGAGCTGAGTAGTTCATCCCAAAGATCCTGTCCACAAACAAAGTGATATTGTGTATGCTGTTCAATGTCAGGGGGGTGATCAGTCTTACATCGGGGAAACTAAACAGCCACTGACCAAATGGATGGCCCAGCACAGAAGATCAACATCATTAGACCAGGACTCTGTGGTCTACATTCATCTGCAGGCCAGAGGTCACTCTTTCAAGGATGAAGATGTTCACATCCTTGACAGAGAGGAACTAAGATGAAAGAGGAGTGAAGGAAGAAGCCATCTTTGTGAAAACTCGTTCATTGTTAAATGGGGTGGAGGCCTACGTGTTCAACTGCCACTCACTTATAATGCTGCTATTGCAAGCATTACTCAGCCTTCTGTGACAAGCAAGTGGCCATCAGGGCACTAACAATCCATAGTTAAGCTGATGGTCCTCCTTTTACATGTGAGCAACTAGTTCTGGATGTTACCAGCAATTCACTATGAAAAGGTGCTGCTTATAAGACTGAGTTTGTTGCAAGCTCATCAGAATGAAGAAGTCTTTTGGATAAAAAACTAAACTTTTCAACAAAGAAGCATCCATCCGGTGGACCTTTCTAAACCTTGTTAAGTACTCACGAACATGAAAATATAAACATAACCAAAAAACAAATATGCTTCACGTTCACCTTCAGGCAATATATGTCATTTCCCCAGTAACCTGAATCTTTTACTATGGGCTTTACACTAATATAGGAAATAAAACACTTACAGCTCAAAAGCAAGTTCTGTTTACTTATTACTTTCAACAAAATAACAGCCTACCAAAAAACTGAAGATACCACTTAAAGCTTCTGAAACATATGTACTTTATTTGTTTTATTGTAGCTGAGGATTCTGGTACTGTTTTCACACTTAAAAAAATTTATTTGAACTTACCTGAAATTTGGTCCACTCCACCGGCAATGTCATTCACAACAGAGAAACTCTCAGAATGTCTTTCGGTCCTTCACAATAAGCCTCTCAAAAATATAAACTAGTGTTGACGTCAAAATACCACTAAATTATCTGAAATGTGAAAAAACCTAACAGTACATACGTAATTGATGAACAAACTGTGATTATCAGCAAAAAAATGCAAGAAACATGCAAATAACAAGCCACAGTTGTGTAAAAAAAATAATCTCAAAACGTATCCCTCGCATCTTCTTATAGCTGGATTATGTGCTTATTCAAAATTGTTGACAATTTATAGTCAATTAAAATTGTAAAAATGCAGACTTGTATAAGGAAAAGGGCTGTAGTTTATAGATTAACTGGTAAATGAAGAACTAATTTCTCAGTAAAGAGAGATGTTGGCTGTGAAGGAGAGGAAATATTGCACTTACTTTATCAGGAAGACAGAAAAACAGCAATCTCAATGAATGCTAATGTTGTTGAAATGCCCTAAAGACCCAAAGGTAATGATGTCAAATTGTGTTTACAATTGGTTTTGCTGCCCTTGTTTGGCCCAGAATATCAGTCAGTCCAGCTATGGGAAGAAAATAAATAATGTATGACTCATTTTTTCTAAGTATAACAAAATAGAACTGATAAAACAACAAAAGGTCAACTGAATACAAATGCAATTGTTTCAATAAACAGCCTGAGACCTCAGTAAAACAATAATATACAGCACAATTGACAATTCCGTTTTTTCTTAGGTTATTTTGTGCTGTTCCTCGAGAAAGACTAATCAGTTGTAGTGAATAGCACTAGTCAGTCTTACTAATAATAGCTGCCAACACAATGTGATGTCAACAAGTACCCAGATTTGGGCAAACAGAACTTTGAGTACAGGACAATACAGTGCTGTGTAAGTGGTTTGTGCCGATTAAAAAACTGTAGAAAATGGTATCTAAGAAGATTTGTTGCTATGGAACTTGCAATAGTGATGGCTGATATGTTGACAATCCTCATATATGATAGGTATTTGGTTCTTGCCATTTCCAAAGCCAAATACTCAAGGAGAGAAATGTGATCATTGGATTAGACTCTGTGGCCAATTTGGCTTAAACCAGACAAATTTAAACTAGGATACTTATATCTGTTCAAATCACTTTGTTGGAGGAAACAAACTGACAGAGGAGTACTGGTACCCTGATCCCATGCCAGGGACTGCAGCATCCATTGTTTTATCCACCTTTTTCTTTCTTGTCAGAAAGTAACATGAATACTGAACATCTGTTTCAAACCACTCACACTAATTTGTCTCTTTATGTGCTTATTTCAGTTTCCTGTTCATGTGGTCATTTGACTTACAATAAAAGATTCTCACCATATAGACTACAAACATTTTCACTTTTGAAAAATAGAGTAAAATAACTGATTGCTAACAGCCAGTGATTAATTTGAGCTGGATCCTGCCGGAACCCTCTCATTTTCACTGTGTGCGTTCCGGCAACTGTTCTCTCGGATCCACTAGCTCATATAGAACTGCAGCACCCATAAAAGTCTAAAGTCATTGCACGTTTGTATTTTGATTATTTATTAAAAATACAACAAGAAGAGATGTTGTCCATGTCTGTGGAGTGATTACTGCTACAGCAGGCGCAACAGCTCGTGCACACGCTGCTGCCAGCAGAGACGCTGACCGCATGTATGACACAGATATGACTGGCCCTAAAATTTTAATGGCACAAACAAGCACAAACGTAGCACTAACCACTCGTATTTACTGGAATGTTTTTGACGTGGGTGGCGTGTCAGCTTCACCTCGCTCAGCTGTACGCACTGCAGACAGTGCACGTTTTACGCACAAGATCGTCTCCAGACAGCTCTGCGGAGTGCGCACAACTGCCAAATGTGTCAAAACTCCTGCAAAGATTTCAAAGATAATAAACAAAAAGCTTACATTTTAAAAAAATGTAAACGAGTGAAATGTTTGATGTGTATTATTCACATTAGTACATTTCAAAATTAGTTAAAATAACAGCAATCAAAATTTTAAAAAGACAGTCCAATTTATTATCTATAATAAATGGATGGATGATTGTTCTTAGCCGGACAAAAGAGAATTGAAGCACCTGACAGTGGTAATAGAGATTGGAGCAGAACAACGTGCAGAATTCAGCTGAGAATTCAGGTCAGACATTTGATTTGATTTGATTTGATGTTTATTCATTCATTTTAAAAGAACAATACAAGACAGTTTCATCAGATACAAGAATACAAGTAGGATAAAATGAAGGGAGCAGAAAGAAGATGAAATCTTATTATATCTGCCCCTTATTTCACAGTTTGTTCAACCAATGATAACCTTCAAACTACATCACAGAATGAATAATTCTACTTAATTTTTCTAACTGTAATACACAAACTACATCACAAAATGAATAATTCTACTTAATTTTCCTAACTGTAATACACAAACTAGATCACAAAATGAATAATTCTACTTAATTTTCCTAACTGTAATACACAAACTACATCACAAAATGAATAATTCTACTTAATTTTTCTAACTGTAATACACAAACTACATCACAAAATGAATAATTCTACTTAATTTTTTCTAACTGTAATACACAAACTACGTCACAAAATGAATAACTCTACTTAATTTTTCTAACTGTAATACACAAACGCACTAAGCTACATCATAAGTACAACATAAGTGTAATACACAAACACACTAAGTTACATCATATATAGTTTTTGAGCAAGTCCTTTTTGACCTTTTTCTTAAATGTATACATTGATTTTGCATTTTTAACATCACTCTCCAGAGCATTCCACAATCGAACTCCCTGAATTGAGGTAGACCGGCCCTTTAAGCTGGTTCTGAATTGTGGTTTGATGAATATCTCTGACCCTTTGAGATTGTAACAACTTTGATTTTTTATAAAATTTCTTTGGATATTTAAAGGTAATGAGTTATTATGATCCCTATGATGATGATTATCCGATCAGTCGTATCCGACTTTCGGTCATTTTATGAATCTTCATACTCCACGCCTTCCTGTCTTTCACCAATTCTTTCAAATCTGCAATTGGCATAGTCATTGTTGTCATGATAGTGATCCCTATACATAACTGATAAAATACTATATTCTACCAATTCCTGGAGTTTCAACAAGTTTAGCTGAAGAAACAAGGTGTTTGATGGGTGACTGAAATGTTTTCTGGTGATTACTCTTACAGCTCTCTTTTGTAAAATAAAAACAGGCTTTGTAATTGTTTTGCACGCTTTTCCCCAAACCTCAATACAATAGATTAAATGTGGAGCAATGATTGTGTTATACAACATATGCAGAGCTTTATCAATTAAAAAATCCCTGACTTTATACAGTACTGCAATTGATCTAGCTATTTTTGTTTTAATGGAATTTACATGATGTTTCCATGTCAGTTTGTCATCAATGATAACACCCAGAAACTTCACTTCACTCACTTTACAGATCACAACATCTTCAATTTCAAATGGATCGTCATCAACAATTCTCTTTTTGTTACTGAATATCATGTAATTAGTTTTATCTAAATTCAAAGATAATTTGTTTAATTTAAACCAAGTTTGTATTTTTATAAATTCTGTTTTCATCATATCCAAAATCTGTTTTATGTCTTTACCCGAACAGAAAAATGTGGTGTCATCGGCAAAAAGAACACATTTAAGAAGTCCTGACACATTTACCAAGTCATTCACATATAAAATAAATAACTTTGGTCCAAGCACAGAGCCCTGAGGAACTCCACAAGTGATATCACGGAGGTCAGATCTAACATCATTTATTTGCACAAACTGTTTCCTATCTTTCAAATAGCTAGATACCCACTGTAATGCTGGTCCTCTAATACCATATTTATTTAGTTTTTCAAGGAGAATGGTGTGGTCAATGGTATCAAATGCTTTTTTTAGATCAACAAAAACACTAACACAGTACTGTTTATGATCGACAGCATTAGTTATTTGTTCCATTAAATCCATGAGAGCCATTGATGTAGAGTTTTTTCCTCTAAACCCATACTGACTGCTACTTAAAATATTTTGTTTATCAATAAATTGATCCAATCTGGTCACAAATAGTTTTTCTAGAATTTTTGAGAACTGTGGTAATAAGGATATTGGCCTATAATTATTGAATACTGTTGTGAACTGAAGCTTTCTGGCAGTGAGGTAGGACAAGAAAACAAAGCAAACTGCTCTTATTGGTTAAGGTAGGAAACACCCTACAAGAAAACAAAGCAAAACTTCTCTTATTGGTTGAGAGCAGAAAACACCCCACAGAAGAGTATAAAAGTATAAGTTTCCATCCTCCAACAGACAACGCAGAAGCAGGCCACGAGGGACCAACCCATCAGGTTGTATGCTGTCTCCATTGAATGCGCATTCATGTTCTCTTTGTTCTCCTATCTATCTTT
>JBBPBX010101181.1:0-12239 GCA_038048925.1 Garcialebias charrua
TATACAATGTTCTTAAAACACGAATTATATGAAACAGAAAATATCATGTCAGATAAAATAATCCTTTACACTGTTGATTTGTACGTCAACTGTTTCGACTCTGTTACTACCTTGTTTTGCATTAGAGTTGCATCCAGGTCCAAAAAATCTGACCTGACCCGGCCCCAGTCCGTAGCCATAATTTCTGAACCCCACCCGATCCAATGAATTAACAGTACATGTACTGTAATTACAGGTCCGAACCCCCCCTCCCCCACCAACATTTTTTATTACAGTTTCAATGCATATATAGATGTTGACGTTCTGCAGACATGCGTGGCTGAATAAAAGGGGCAGAAGTTCGGAGCTGAGGGGTGTTTGTCCTTTCATGAACGTCAAAGCGCATTAAATGCTTCCCCTGCTTCTGTTTGCATCCTGCTCTGACATGTCAGATATTTTGTGATCTCACCTGTTTGAGTTGTCGGCCGCGCGTGTCTACTGAGCGTAGTGGTTGAATGAACGTCGATTTGAGCGATGGATCGCTGCCTGGCAGTAGTCCATCTGAAGCTTAACTGAACTCTTTCAGGGCCGGTCAGTGCACAGTCAAATGGTCGGGTGTGGCAGGTGAAAGTATGGCAAGCCATGTTACCATATATTGAATCGTCCGCCGCGCGCGTCTGCTGATGCAATCAAAAGCCCGGCACCGACCCGGCCCACACATTAAGCACATTATTATGGACCAGCCCGGTCCGAATCGGGGTCGGGCAGGGCCGGGCTTCAGGTTAGAAATGAAAGCTCTACTTTGCATCACAAAGACTTAGCTGGGTTGATTGGGTTCATCCACCCTCGCCACCATAGTTCATGCACAAATCACACCAAGGTGGCCAGAAGGTGCCCAAGTTTGAAGAGTTTTGTGAAAGTCTCTACTGAAAACACCCTAAAATGCTGTGCTAGGCCATGTGTGATGCTGTAACGCTGACACAAAGATTAATAAGAAAAAAGTAAGACGTGGGACAGCACATCACGCTGACATTAGGTAGAAACATCATAGACCTGTATATAAACAATCTTAGACTATTCCATCATGGTTACAGTCTATTGTTCAAATTGTAAACAATTAAAAAACAAGATGAAGATGGTGAAAACTAGACTTGAATCAATAATTCTCAGTCGGGTCATCTGGACAGTTTTTTTTATAGAAACGCTTGTTCTGCGCTTGTTCTGATTTTATCATGTCCTGGATGACTGAGAATCTTCACCAGCATATTTTTTATAGAAACGTTTCACCCTCCATCTGGAAGGCATGATCAGTCAGAGGAGTTCCAAGTAAACTGTTTCCCCACCAAGCAGTAACCACCTTAAAGCTTCAGTATGTAGCCTTTTTTATAAACATATTTCTTCACTCTGTCACTACCTCCTGACAGACTTATGTTAGCCAGGTAATCTCTGAAAAAAATAAAAATAAAAATATTGTCCCCTTGCTTCTCCAGGTGGTAAATAAGCATTTCTAAAAAGAAAAGGTGACACGCCATTTTCCAGCCAATAAAAACAGAGTTTGTAACCAGCCAATAAAAACAGAGCTTGAATTTGAATCAGCCAATAAAAACAGAGCTTGAATTTGAATTTCCACAGACCATGGGAGAGCAGAGCCATATATGGCTCTGAGGGGGAGGGATCAGAATGCTTTGCCTGTTGAAATTTTTTCTAAGTTCTGCAGTTCTACAGAAACTGCAGACTGAACCTTTAAGTGGACCAACCAGTCAGCAAACTGGTTGGTCCACTTATGCCCCTTTTCCACCGGTCGGCGCGGGTCGGTTATTGCGTAATATTTGCGTGCCAGACGCATGCTGACACCATTTCCACCAGGCTTCCGAGCCGCGCCGCACCATAATTTTTGGGACCATTTCAAAGCAGGGTCGACCCGAGCTATAAGCGAGCCGGCCGTCGCGTCAGAAACCCTGTCGGTCATTGATTGGTCGGGGGGAGGAGTCTGTGTGGACTGGAGCCCTGCTGAAAATGGCGGCCAAAGAAGCGAGCGATCACGGAAGGACTTTACAACAAGATTAACACGGTAAAAACAATTATTTGTTTTTAAAATTATAGCAAAGATGTGTCTTAGCTGAACTTTTCCCTAATAAATTCACGTAGTGGTCGAATCAGCTGGATAAAAAAAAGTAGGTTCGCCATGTGCACGCGCGCGGGTGGGGGCGGCTTTATTTCTTTAAAATGTAGCTAAATAAACGCTTAAAAAATATATTTCTTAGCTGACTTTATAGCACAAGGGTTCCTGAGCTTAATCGTTCCTTAATAAATTCACGTAATGGTCAAATCTGCTGGATTTAAATTGATTCGCTTTGACTTCTTCCAAACCTGTCGCGTGTGCTACGAAAATAAATTATAAAAAATCGAATTTTATTTCAAACAACTCCAACAGCTTACAGTTTGTAAATGAACATCTTGTGATTACATTCTGTTTGTTTGAAAAAAAATCTTCGGTGTGGTTTATGAGCTAGCCATTGTCCATCGGTATTCATTGTTATTTTATTATTTTCATTATAAAACAGTTGAGCTGGTTTAACTAGCTCCAAGCTCTACAGAAAAACAAACTGTAGCAGCAATGTTCTTTGTTTTATGCAGTTATTTTAAAAACAGTATCTAGACTGAATTAACCATGTTTTTCTTCTTTTACAGTCAAGAGAAAAGAGTCACCAGAATTGAACAACCTGTGTCTTCTTCTGGATGAAGCCGTGAGACAACGGGGAAAAAAATCATTAGTTAGATGCAGTATTTTTATTTTTTTACATTTTTCACTTCTTACTTTTCCTATTAAACTTTTTTTTTTCTTAAGTGGTGTCATTGAACAATAATTTCCTAAACATATTTTACAATGTTAAGTGTGTATAGTGTTTGTTTAAAACCATACTGGAAGTTAAGAAAATTTTCCATTTGCATTTGACCTTTAAGGAATCATAAGAAAAAGATTATTAGAATCTGCTCAACTGTTATTACGTTATAAATTATTTGGTTCTAGGATGAAGTCAGACAAAAACAGTCAAAAATTCAGAAAAGACCTGGTGCAGCTTTTATTTGAACCTGCAGAGATTTGAACAGCTGATCTGAAGCAAACAGGCGAGTGTTCTACTGAACTGACCACTCATGCTGTGTTTGGTCTTCTTCACCATCCATCCATCATCTGCATCCAGCAGCAGCTTTACCAGGGAGGCACAGGCATCAACATCCACCCCCTTCATCTCTTCTAGGAGGACCCCACAGTGTTTGCAGACAAACTGAATATTTAATATGTAATACTTTTTTGTAGTTTACTGTAAAAGCAGTTTCAAAGATCACAGTGTGATGTTTTAAATCAATCAACTTTATTTATAAAGCACATTTTAAAAACCACAGGGTCAACCAAAGTGCTGTACAATAACATAAAAGACAAGTTAATAAAAAACGATAAAAAGCATAAAAAAATACATATACCAGTCTTACTGCAGGTGTGTTAAAATGCCATAATAGATAAGATCACGTGTTAAAAGCCAAGGAATAAATGTGTGTTTTTAAAAGAGATTTAAAAACAGGAAAAGAGGAGGCCTGTCTTACACTGAACACTTCCACAGCCTGGGAGCAACAAGGCCAAACGTTCTGTCACCTCTGAGCTTCAACCTAGTTTTGGGGACTGTCAGCAGCAACTGCTCAGCTGATCTGAGATCGGGGAGGGCAGGAAGGTTGAAGCCGCTCAGACAAATACAGTATGGTTTTGCAACTTTATCAAGCACCTTGTGCATGACTAAATAATAAAATGTGTTTTTAATACATCTTTATTGTAAAAATCTATACTAAAATGGAAAATACATGGGTTTAAAGCAGGCAACAAGGTAGGATTATGAATTAGGTTTAAAAATTACAGCTCACGAGGTACTCTATTATAGACATCTCTTTCACAACATTCTGTCAAAGCCTTCATTGTGTTCTTCTTCTAGTGGTGGCTAGTAAATAGCTTGAAGGAACACTACTGCCACCATGTGGTAAGACGAGTAGGATTCTGGACCCCGCCCACAGAAGGGGTACAGAAGTGCTATGGAAACAGAACTACATTTGAGCCGATCTGATCCGACCCATGCCGAGCGGTGGAAAAGGGGCATTAAGGTGTTTACTGCTTGGTGGGGAGCCTTCTGGGTGGAGTGTGAAACGTTTCTATTAAAAAAACTGTCCAGATGACCCGACTGAGAATTATTGGATTTGGTACCTGGATTATTGAGCATGAACTTTCTAGACTTGAATCATTTTTTGTGAACTGACAACCAAGTGGAAATTTGATTTTGTCTCAATAAATTCAAAAACCACAAGTGAGTGAGAGTCTGGTCAGTCCAGTGGACACTTCAGGCATTATGTCCAGTGAGGAGTTGGAGCAAAGTAATTTACCAATTACAGTATGTTGAAAGTAAATCGGAGTACAGTAAGTTCTATAAACAGAAGTGTCTGTCTCTCCTCTTCCATGTCTTTTTAAATGCATACTTGATATTATATATATATATTATATTATATTTCTGCAGTGTTGTTTTTAGTTGACAGTTTAACGTGACAAAAACCTTATGGCCTCAGATTATTTAGTGTAATAATATTAAGAGCTCTACTCTATTCAAGATAATTTTATGTTCTTTAACTTTGTCTGTTGATAGAAGTAATACAGTATACAAAAGATTTGGCTGTAGAGGAGAATTTACAGTCTGCAACACAAGCCTGTAGTTTGTTGTTGTTACCGTCAATGTGTCTGTCACATCGGTTACATTAGTCTATGACATCATCACTCAGTAAGTTTTGTTTTGGCTGTTTACATGAAAACGTATATGTAGTGTTTAAATGTTGTTTTCCTTTCGTGTTCGTCGTAATGTTTTTATGCTATTAGTGCTTAGTGTATTTTTAGTTGATGTTTTTCTTAGTTCATATCTTAGATCTTATTACTGTTTTTCTTTTACATTTTATGGTTGGATGTAACTGGGACCTTGTGTACATAATGTCGTTCCATCACATTTACCACATGTGGTGCGAATGACAAATAAATCTGTCTGACTCTGACTTTGCAACCCATTGTCAGGATGTGTCTTTGTTGTTAGTTTTAGATTTATTTCTTTTATTTGTTTTCATTATTTCCTGTGTTTCCATTTTTCCTCATTTTCCTCTGTGCCATCAGCCAGTCGGTTACTCCTTCAACTCCTGCCCCGCCCACACTTACCTGTCCCCAGTTGACATTATGTCAGGTGTTTACACTCCGCTCATCTTCCTCTGTTCTTATAATCCTTCAGTTTTCACGTCCTCCTCGATCTGGCCTCGTGCATGCTGTCAACATGTCCGGTTTTCCTCCGTGTCTGGAGGGGTTTTTCTAAGCTGCTGCTGCCACGTCAGCCTTTTGCTTTTGTTAAATAAAGTTTCAGTTCTTTTACTTGAGCTTCTCGTGTCAGTCTGCATTCCTGAGTCCTACCGCTACAATTCCGTCAACCTCATCAAAACAATATATTGTTTTGGGAGCTCGTAAATTATTACTTATTATTATTATGAAAAAACTCAGGACAGTGTTACACTTTTACTATTTTATGCTTATGTTTATTAAATGTTTTAGTGTTTAGTGTTTAGATGGTTACTGTTGCACCGAGGGACTGAGAGAAACACAATTTCGGTCCTGTGTATGTCCTGTACATATTGCAGTTCTGACAATAAAGTTGACTTTGACTTTGACTAAAACTCTGTTTCTATGTGGATGCAAGACTGAAACAATAAAAAGAAACTCTTGTGTATTGTTCGCAAAACTGTTCCTATGTGGACAGGGCATGTGACTGTTGGAACTGGCAGGAGTGATGAAGCGGTTCCAACAAATCAGTGGACAGAGATGAATAACCTGCATTATCGCAGCGTTGGCTGATGTGAAGACACAAGGGTGTAACGTCCTGAGAAATCAGGCCCCTTTTCAAAGTCGTGTGTGTGTGGATCAGACTGTATATCTAAGCTAGATATCACCTAAAGCCAAGAAACGTCTTCCCCAGCATGAAGGTGACTGTTGGGTGCTTGTATTTATAGCTTTAATTTATGTATTAGTCTGGGACACTGTTCTGCTCAGATGGGATTCTTGGCTTTAGCTGCATCCATGGCAACCATCTAATTCCTTACGACAGCAGTCGGTAATGTATTGAATTTGTGAGGCTAATGAAATTTGGCTGATCAGATTAGGTAAAAAACGTCTGAATCATCTGGTGAGAGAGCTGGCGGAGCTGCACACCCAGACAGGAAATGAGGAAATGCCACTGAGACGGATGGGAGTGGAAGCACATGTATCATTTGTCATGGATTTGTAGGTGAACACAAAGAAAAGAGGGTAGATTGTATTTGTGCCTTGTAGCATGAATCATACTGAACACAATGTGCTTTATGTAACGTAATGTTATGGATTATGGATGGTCTAAATGAAGGCACCTTGAATACAAATCAACTTGCTAGCTATACAAGTAATTAAAATAACAGCATTTTACATAATTTGCATCCAAGAAGAGTTCATATAAAAGTCAATAAAAAGGCTAACTCACTTCCCACTGATTGACTGAGCCATGTAGCAGTTACTTAAAGGTGCTATGTGTAACTTTCTGTAGAGTGCAGAACTTAGAAAAATGTTCAACAGGCAAAGCATTCTGATCCCTCCCCCTCAGAGCCATATATGGCTCTGAGGGGGAGGCTCTGCTGAGATTCAAATTCAAGCTCTGTTTTTATTGGCTGATTCAAATTCAAGCTCTGTTTTTAATTGGCTGGTTACAAACTCTGTTTTTATTGGCTGTCATTGTCCTGGTCACTCTGTGTTTTTAGTGTTTTTATAAATGCTGATAGAGAAGCAAGGGGACTATAGTTTTTTTCAGAGATTACTTTGTCTAACATCAGTTTGTCAGTAGATAGTGACAGAGTGAAGAAATATGTTAAAAATATATTGTTTGAAAAGTTACAGACTACATTACAATCTTACATACCCCAGCTTTAAAGGGGACCACATATTCAAAATTCACTTTTTAATGGTTTTTTTTACTCAACTTTGGGTATTTACTTCATAAAAAAACAGTCCTAAGGCCAAAAAAATGCACCCAGTGGTTTATTTACTCTAAGTAGATTTATTTATCTTTGATAAATACACTTCGTTTCCCACTTCCTGCGGTTTGTGACGTCACAAACCGCAGCCAACCACCTCAAACCTGAGTCCAGCCCCTCACCTAGCAACCCCTGGTGATGCTCCACCCACTTCAGTATAAAACACGTCACGGTTGCCGAGACGTTGAAACTGTGCACACACACACTCTCGCGGGGCGACAGTCTGTAACGTACAAGCACCACTGATCGATATACTTTTCAGATTAGCAACTTATTTAGTTTAAGAATACTTTTCACTTCATCAAAATCTAATCAAAACTTCAGCGTTCTAAATGTAGGTGGTTGTATTTGTTTCTTATACGATGAAGGACTGCATTTAGCATAACTGCCAGGTTGGCTTAGAGGTAATGAATGGGACTGTCACCCGAAGGACCGGGGTTCGCTTCCCGATCATGGCATTATTATTTTTTTTTTAGCCTTTTGTTTCGGAGAGATTTCATGTGTACAGCACTTTGTTGCAACTGTGGTTGTTTTAAATGGCTTTATAAATAAAGTATAATTGTTATTTTTACGTTTTAGTTCAATTTTTAGCGATCGCTCTCAACACGCAGCCGGGAGAAATAAAACGAGCAGACCGCCGGCGAAGACACCATCTGCGTGCGGGAGCTGCTCGGAGCTGCTGGCTTGAGGTCCGGGGGTCCGGTCAGAGGTTGCCTCATGCGGATAAATTAACTGGAGACACTCGGTGAACTTTGTTTGTGTGTGGACTGAAGCAGCGATCGCTCCCAAAAGCGCCGCATGCAACGAGCGGAGCTAGCACCGTCCGCTCGGAGGAGGAAAAGCTATCATTAGCCTCGGAGGTGGGCTAATGCTAAAAAAAAGAAGCTGCAAATGGCGGCGCGCTGACAGCTTTCGGTAAGTTATCTTAAGCTAGCACTAACAGTAAGTCAAATGAGTAATAAAAAAAGAGCTAATTTTAAAACAACAACATATTAGAGATACTGGCTTTTACAGAGGGCGTAGTTAATGTAAACAGATCTTTGTAGGGCGTGGCTTTCAGACCTCATTATCATAAACCGGTCGTTTTGAACGGAAGTGAAATTTGGCAGAATTAGAAAGGGGATATTTTATTATCTAAGCATTATTTTGTGTATAAAATTGAATGAAAATGGTCTGGAAAGCCCACAGATACACCACAAAAAATTATATGACCTACATTTGGTCCCCTTTAAGCCCCTTTCATAAGACGGCTCACTCCGGACCTGATACGTGTTCAGTCCTCCAACGAGCATTCAGAAAAAAACACGAAGGCGGATTGGCAAGTAACAGTGAGGGATGCTGTCAGGCTGAAGAAGGAGTCCTATTGGGCCTTTTTGGCTTGTGGGACCCCGGAAGCAGCTGATAGGTACCGGCAGTCCAAGCGGCATGCGGCTCGGGTGGTTGCTGAGGCAAAAACTCGGGCGTGGGAGGAGTTCGGAGAGGCCATGGAGAATGACTTCCGTACGGCTTCGAGGCGATTCTGGTCCACCATCCGGCGTCTCAGGGGGGGAAAGAGGTACGAGACCAACACCATTTATGGTGGAGGTGGCGTGCTGCTGACCTCAACTCGGGATGTTGTGAGTCGGTGGGCGGAATACTTCGAAGACCTCCTCAATCCTACTGGCACGTCTTCCACTGAGGAAGCAGAGCCTGGGGACTTTGGGTCGGGTTCTCCGATCTCTGGTGCTGAGGTCGCCGAGGTGGTTAAAAAGCTCCGCGGTGGCAAGGCTCCGGGGGTGGATGAGATTCGCCCGGAGTTCCTTAGGGCTCTGGATGTTGTAGGGTTGTGTTGGCTTACGCGACTCTGCAATATCGCGTGGACATCGGGGGCAGTTCCCTTGGATTGGCAGACTGGGGTGGTGGTTCCCCTATTCAAAAAGGGGGACCGTAGGGTGTGTTCCAACTATAGGGGGATCACACTCTTAAGCCTCCCTGGTAAGGTCTATTCAGGGGTTCTGGAGAGGAGGGTCCGTCGGATAGTCGAACCTCGGATTCAGGAGGAGCAGTGTGGTTTTCGTCCTGGTCGTGGAACACTGGACCAGCTCTACACCCTCAGCAGGGTCCTGGAGGGTGCGTGGGAGTTTGCCCAACCAGTTTACATGTGCTTTGTGGACTTGGAGAAGGCATTCGACCGCGTCCCTCGGGGGGTTCTGTGGGGGGTACTCCGGGAGTATGGGGTACCAGGCCCTTTGATAAGGGCTGTTAGGTCCCTGTACGACCGGTGTCAGAGCTTGGTCCGCATTGCCGGCAGTAAGTCAGGCTCGTTTCCGGTGAGAGTTGGACTCCGCCAAGGTTGCCCTTTGTCACCGATTCTGTTCATAACTTTTATGGACAGAATTTCTAGGCGCAGCCAAGGTGTTGAGAGGATCCGTTTTGGTGACCTTAGAATCGCTTCTCTGTTTTTTGCAGATGATGTGGTCCTACTGGCTTCATCAGTTCGTGATTTACAACTTTCACTGGAGCGGTTTGCAGCCGAGTGTGATGCGGCCGGGATGAGGATCAGTTCCTCCAAATCCGAGGCCATGGTCTTGAGCCGGAAAAGGGTAGCATGCCCTCTCCGGGTCGGGGAGGAGGTCCTGCCCCAAGTGGAGGAGTTTAAGTATCTCGGGATCTTGTTCACGAATGAGGGAAAACTGGAGCGTGAGATCGATAGGCGGATAGGTGCAGCGTCCGCAGTGAAGCGGGCGCTGTACCGGTCTGTCGTGGTGAAGAGAGAGCTGAGTCAAAAGGCAAAGCTCTCAATTTACCGATCGATCTACGTTCCCACCCTCATCTATGGTCATGAGCTTTGGGTTATGACCGAAAGAACGAGATCTCGGATACAAGCGGCTGAAATGAGTTTTCTCCGCAGGGTGGCTGGACTCTCCCTTAGAGATAGGGTGAGAAGCTCAGTCATCCGGGAGGGACTCGGAGTAGAGCCGCTGCTTCTCCACATCGAGAGGAGCCAGTTGAGGTGGCTCGGGCATCTGGTTAGGATGCCTCCTGGACGCCTCCCTGGTGAGGTGTTCCGGGCATGTCCCACCGGGAGGAGACCCAGAGGAAGACCCAGGACACGCTGGAGGGACTATGTTTCTCGGCTGGCCTGGGAACGCCTTGGGATTCCCCCGGAGGAGCTGCTCCAAGTGGCTGGGGAGAGGGAAGTCTGGGCCTCCCTACTTAGGCTGCTACCCCCGCGACCCGACCCCGGATAAACGGAAGAAGATGGATGGATGGATGGATGGATTGGCAAGTAAATTTTACTCGCCTCTGATGCGCCCCTGATACGCGAGCAGAGGTAGTGTCAGGCCCGGATCTGTCGATTTGTGAAAGGTGTCGGGGTGCTGCGGCTTCAAACTGATTTGAATAATGACATACTCTTCCACATACTCTCCCGGCGCCCACTGTCGCGCTCTATTTAAATGTGTAAACAAGAACATGACATTTGTATTTCGCTTGCGCATCACTCGCTATTCTTCGCCAAATCTTTTTCTTTTTTTATTGATCATCACGGAAATGGCTAATTGGGGTGATGCCGAGACCCGTGTACTCCTGTTTCTGCACGCAGAGGAGGAAATTAATAATAAATATCCCTTACCGGTTTGTTTACAGACACCTCTGCGGTCCCACTTTAAACACGCAGGCACCACGTCCTCTGAGCTGCAGATTTTCACCACGCCTCTTTTCAACCCGCGTTGCAAATCGTTTTGTGAATGCTCCATTGAGGGCGGGCCGTGGCCAGATTCAACTTTGTTTTATGAATGACCCGGGGAGCATTAAAGCCGGACTGGTCTGTGCGGCAATTGCGCGGATTTGACTTATGAAAGGGGCTAGAGTAACTCTCAACTCAGCACCCAGGCTGCCTTTCTAGTCATAAATAAGTAAGCAGGGCACTAATTAATACTCACACATTGATCCTCTGTTTACTTGACAACTATATTGTTATCTTGATTAAATCTTTTAGCCGCTCTTTGCATCTAAATTTGCAGTAACAATCTTGTTTTGCTAAGATTAAAAATTACTTATTAGCAGTGATGACCTCAGATTTGTGTAAACATTTTAAGATAAAGTCTAACGGTGTGGCTGAGTAGGCCGGTCTCAGTAAAGATGGCTTTAAATTGGAAATTGTTGGGATTTTTATTTCTCCACACCAGGAACTAAAACTCCTGCTGTGTTAAATTGCTTCAGTTTTTTTCATACACTCCTTAAAGGTCCTCTGCTTTAATGAAGGCTGAATTATTGTTGCACTTGAAGAAGCTTAGTAGCATTTAATGGAAGTAGTTTAAAACTGCCAACAAAATTGTGGGGTTCATGAAACTGAAAGTTATGCACCATAACTCATGTTCCCTGAAGAAAGGGAACGAGGTGCAACATATGCTATGGGAATTGCGCCCTCGCACGATTACCTGAAGGAATACATTCACGCCTTTACGGCAAGGGCGTCAGCGTCGCCAGAGGCCCCGCCCTCTGGGTACTTAAGCCGCTGACGCCCATCCATCAATCTCCAAGATGCACTTCACCGAGCTTTCAGCATTGAAAAGGGCCAAGTATGTTGAACCTCGTTCCCTTCCTTCAGGGAACATGAGTTATGGTGCATAACTTTCAGTTCCCTTTCAGTCATGTCTCTCGGTGCAACATATGCTATGGGAACGTAATTCAATCACACCCTTGAAATGCTCAGTAAAATGCATGCTAGTGTGAACATCCGCCTTTATTCAAAAGGCATCCCAAGGTCGCTTTCTACTGTGTTAGAAAGGACAGCCTGAGTGACATCACACGCAGTAACATCCAAACTGTAATGCTTTGCAAAAGTGTTTAATGAGCTCCAGTTCGCAGCAACACAAATGTCTGCAACTGGTACACCCTTGAACAGTGACCACAAGGTGGCCAAGCCCCGAGTAGAGTGAGCGCGCACTCCAGAGGGCACCTGTTGACCTTTGTTACTGTACGCCCTTTTTATGGCCTCAGTCACCCAGTGTGAGAGGCACTGCTTTGATAGGGCCTTTCTGGTAGCTGGTGCTGCAAAGCATACAAACAGTTATTTGTTTTTCTCCATTCAGCTGTTCTTTGCATGTAAGCGCTTAAAGCTCTCACGGGGCAGAGAGCCTTCAGCCTTTCCT
>JBBPBX010101182.1:0-12239 GCA_038048925.1 Garcialebias charrua
TGTCGGGGGGGAGGGAGGGGGGGCGTACGTGTCGCTTCACAATGGAAAATTACAGTGGCGGAAGGTTACATGCGCACTGTACCCCCCAAAAAAAACAAACAAACAAACAAACAAACAAACAAAACAAAAGCGGAGTGATTTCATGCAGGTACTACTTAAGCAAACGACGCAAACGCAGTGGCGTGGTTGAGTCAAGAGATTAGCGAGAGAGAACATTGAAGCGATAGAGTAGCGATTTCATTAGCAATCAAGCTAACTAGCATTAAGAAGCTAACTGTAGCATTAAAAAATGGCACAGAAGCGAGCAAACGCATCTACTGGTGGGAGCGCGCAGCTAAAGAAGCGTAAGGCGATAACTTTGGATACGAAGCTGGACATAATAAGACGAGCTGAGAGGGGAGAAACAACGAGTCAAATCTGCAAAGCGCTCAACTTGGTGAGTTCCACCGTGAGCCCAATTAAAGTGGATAAACAGCACATTTTGGAGCATGTCAGAGGCAGTGCACCCATGAAATCAACCGTAATGATGAAGCAACGCATGGGTATCATAACCGAAATGGAGCAACTTTTAGTGCTTTGGATCGAAGAGCAAGCGAAGCGCCCCATCCCATTGAGTCTGTTAGTCATACAGGCAAAAGCAAGACGGGTCCATGAGGATTTGAAAAGAACGATGGGTGAGAGCAGCAGCAGCGGAACAGACTCTGCCCCCCTCCCATTTGAACTGCCTTAACACTAAAAACTTTCTCACACATTACCACACAACACAAAGTTTTTAACACTGGACTCTGTGTCATCAAACGGGTTATTCACTAAACTCTCGGTCATGTGCTCATTCAGTTTGCACTACTTCTCATATTTGCACTAATGTTTGTATTACATCACTGCCTATAGTCATAATACTGTTTACATTCTCTGTTTACATACTACTGGTTACATTCAATGTTTACATTTATTAATACTGTTTACATTTATTACTACTGCTTACATTTATTACTACTGTTTACATTTACACTACTTTTATATCTACACCACTGCTGATACATATACAGTATTCTCTGACCAGCCTTATTTAAGGATGCCCAATGTGCCTTACTGCATATGCCACTTTTGCCTCTATAACAACATCAACTACTACCTCATACATATACTGTGTACATTAACTCATATGCTGCTTTGCCACTTTGCAAATGTCAATGCTAGAACCTTTAGTTTATTTTATAGTTATACTTTTTATACTTTTTTATACTAGTATGCAAAAACTCAGGACAGTATTATGTTCATTAAATGTTTAGTGTTTTAGTTTTAGTTTTAGAGTTGGTGTAAATTTTCATACTCTTATACCACTATGCAAAAACTCAGGACAGTTTTACTATTTTATGCTTATGTCTATTATTATATGTTTCAGTGTTTCAATGTTTAAATAGTTACTGTTGCACCGAGGGACTGAGAGAAACGCAATTTCAATTCTGTGTATGTCCTGTACATATTGCAGTTCTGACAATAAAGTTGACTTTGACTTCACAGCGTCACGTGGTTGGTTTAATCGCTTTAAACAAAGGGCAAATTTTCATAACATCAAAATCCAGGGTAGGTGAAACATTTTATCTGTTAATTTCTCTTTTTATGAAAGTGTGACATGTGCTGTAAAAGAGTGTGATATGACCTTTTCAGTGTGAAAAGAACTTTAAAGGCGTAGGCGTTCTGACCTACGAGATTTCGTCTTACGAGCACCTCGCTGGAATGGAACTCGCTCGTAAGTCGGGGACCACCTGTATACTTGATTCATTATTAATATACATGTTCTCATTTCCCACGTCTACATCGTCCATCCATCCATCCATTTTCTTCCGCTTATCCGGGGTCGGGTCGCGGGGGTAGCAGCCTAAGTAGGGAGGCCCAGACTTCCCTCTCCCCAGCCACTTGGAGCAGCTCCTCTGGGGGAATCCCAAGGCGTTCCCAGGCCAGCCGAGAAACATAGTCCTTCAGCGTATCCTGGGTCTTCCTCTGGGTCTCGTCCCGGTGGGACATGCTCGGAACACCTCACCAGGGAGGCCCAATAGGACTCCTTCTTCAGCTTGACAGCATCCCTCACCGCCGGTGTCCACCACCGGGTTCGAGGGTTGCCACCACGACAGGCACCAACAACCTTGCGGCCACAACTCCGATAAGCTGCCTCGACAATAGAGGTGCGAAACATGGCCCACTCGGACTCAATGTCCCCCGCCTCCCTCGGAACGTGTTCAAAGCTCTCCCGGAGGTGGGAGTTAAAGCTCCGTCTTATGGGAGACTCTGCCAGACGTTCCCAACAGACCCTCACAATACGTTTGGGTCTGCCAGGTCTGACCGGCATCCTCCCCCACCATCGGAGCCACTTAGTAATCAACATTCCTAAATACTTTATTTCATTTTTAACTGGAATATTGGAAACCGAAGATTCAGAACAGTTATGGATACTCATAATTTCACATTTGTTTATATTTAGCTGCAGCCCTGAGGCTTGAGAGAACAACTCTATTTCCTTTAAAGCTAGAGGAATTTGTTCTTTATTTTTTAGAAAGAGGGTTGTATCATCTGCAAATTGGCTAATGATAATTTTCTGGTTATTTATTACCAAACCTTCTATATTAGAATTATTAATTTTTAATGATAGTAATTCCGTGACTATAATAAATAATAAAGGTGAAATACTGCAACCTTGTCTGATACCTCTTTCTACTTTAAATCTGGGGCATGTGCCCTGAGGTAGAGACACACAGCTATTAATGTTAGTGTTTAACATTGTGATCATACTGAGAAAATTATTTCCAAATCCAAAATGACTCAAAGTATTAACAATAAATTGATGTTCCACAAAATCAAATGCTTTGTGGAAATCTAAAAACAACATTAAACCATCATCTTTTATTAAGTGACTATAATCAATCAGGTCCAAAACCAGGCGAATATTATTATGGATGGATTATTGGATTATGGATAATGGATTATTATGGATGGATCTACCTTTGAGAAAGCCGGATTGAGTTTGACTAATTATACCAGGTAGGCCCGTTTTTAATCTCATTGCCAGAACTTTTGTTAGGATCTTGTAGTCTGTATTCAATAATGTGATAGGCGCCGCCTTAGATTATTTAAATTTTTCTTATCTTTACCAGGTTTTGGGATTAGCTTAATTACGCCTTGTTTCATAGTTTCCATGAGTTCCTTCCTTTTAACGCATTCTTCTACAGCTTGGAACAACAGAGGTTTTAATTCCTCCCAAAAATGTTTCTAAAGGTTAGCTGTAAATCCGTCTGGCCCGGGGGCGCGGTAAGACGCCATGCTCTTTAAAGCAATATCAAATTCAGAGATTTTTAGCTCCTCATCACAGCTTTTCTTAAAATTATCATCAATAACAGGAATCATATTTTTTATTTTTTCAAAAAAAGATGAAGTAACTTGTTCTGTATGTGAAGATGTATAAAGATTGCTATAGAAATTAAATACTTCTTGTGTTATTTTCTTAGTCTCAGAGCATTCCACTCCATCAATCATGAGACTATTGATTGCATTATATTCCAGTCTACGTTTTTCTAAGTTGCAAAGAAGGCAGTATTCTTTTCTCCTTCTTCAATCCACCTGGCTCTGGACCTTACATAAGCGCCTTTTGCCCTATTTATGTAAATCTCATCTAATTTAGATTGTAATTTGTTTATTGCGTCTTTATCCTCATTACTCCAACTTAATTTTTTGTAAAGCGACATAAGATCTTTAATCACCATTGTCTCTTCTGTTTTTCTTTTTCTATTTAATTCTTTACTAAATTTAATTGAATACTTTCTAATGCTATATTTTAAGTATTCCCATTTAAGAATTGGTGTCGCAATAGAATTGTCATTTGATATATTTAGGATAAGTTTCTTAATAAATTGACAGAACTCTAAGTTTGTAAGAAGATTTGCATTGAATTTCCAGTTATTATTAGGTTTGTAACATCTATTTAGTGTTTGTAGTTTTAAGTTGACGATGCAGTGATCGCTTAAAGGACAGTTTGCTATCTCTGTTTCTTTAACACACTCTAGGACTGCAGCAGAAACCAGCCAATAATCTATACGAGATCTGCTTTGACCATTAGGCTTATGCCAGGTGAACTGTTTGACTCCACTGTGTTGCGCCCTCCAGACATCCAACAATTTTGTATTATTAACAAAATCTTTAAGAATAGGATTTAGAGTTTCCTTTACCCTCAGTGAAGGCCATCTGTCCATCCATTCATCAGGAGCTAAGTTGAAATCTCCGCCCACTAAAATATGATCTGTAGGAAAAATGGCAGTGAACTCTGCAATAACCAACGTTATTTGATGTAACAGATTTCTATTAGATTGATCATTATTATAACCATAAATGTTTAACAAAATTATGGGTACATTATCGACTTCCACAACACAAGCTACCCAATGTCCATCTTTATCCGCTCTTTGGCTCAGAATCTTACCCGGACATCTGAAAAAGCAGATGGCGACTCCAGCCGATCTATTTGTCCCATGACTGAAGAGAATTTTATCTCCCCATTGCTGCGACCAGAACTTTGTGTCAGATGCATCAGAATGAGTTTCCTGTAAAAAGGTGCAGTGTGCTTGTTGTCCTTTACAAAACAAAAAAAACTGCTTTTCGTTTAAGTGAGTCTTTTAGTCCCCTTGTGTTAAAAGAAATAAAAGAAAAATCTGTTTTTAACTGAAAAATAGAACACATAAACAAATGGATTAGGAGAGTGGAAGAAAAAACCTTGAGGTAGAGGTCCCATTAACAGAACTGTCCACTACCATACTACTACCACTACCATACCCTGCTAATTACTACTATAACTCAGTTATTATTATTATAATAATAGTGATATAATATTACTACTATATCTCAGTTTCCAGCTGAAGAATTGTCCATGATTCGTTTGCCTTCGATGAAACCAAACGGGCCCCTGAAGCCCGCAGCTTTGCCTTCTTTTCTTGCTTTTTCAATTTTAGGCCAAAGTGCTTGTCTCGCTTTCCAATCTTCTGGTGTCAAATCTTCAGCGAAGCGAACTCCTGCTTCCTTGCAGACGGGAGAAGTTTTGGTTCTCCTCCAGATGTCATCTCTCACGGTTCGTCTCACAAACAGAATGATGATCTGTCTGTCCCTGTTGTCCACCTTCCGACCCACTCTGTGTACCACATCAACCTCTTCGACTATCTTTGAAGCCAAATCAGGTGCAATTTTGCACAGAAGTGCCACCACTTCTTCTCGGATGTTCTCAGTAGACTTTTCCTTTTTTCCTTTTAAACGGAGGCACCACCGTCTTTTATATCTTTCATTATTCAGGACTCTTTCTTTCAGCTGCGTGTACTCATTGGAGAGTGTATCCACTTGTTTTTCCAACACAATTATTTTCTTTTTGCTTTCTTTTAATTCCTCTGAGTTGAGCTGAACCGACTTAGCAATAGCCGTTAGCATAGCACTATGCTGTTTCATTTGTGTGCCAACTTCCTCCATGCGGTCATCCACTTTCTGTGCTAAGGCACTTATAGCGCTCAAAATAGCCTTAGTGTTCATTTCTTCCTGGCATACCTTTTGTTCATTTTTCCATATGAGTCTTTTTTTCAGGAGTGCCGGTCGGGGTGTTAGCTTCCCGCTCCCGTTTGCTAGCTGCAGCAGAAGACTCCATTGGCACCGCATAGCCGCAGTGGTGTAGTCTACGTGATACGCAGGTATACGCCGTATACCCACTAGAAAAGCTTGGGGATTTCCGTATAACCACTTAAATGTGCCAAATGATACGTAACGTGACAACAAACACGCGTTGCATAAAGATAGATTATGTTCGCTGCTTATAAGGACTCTTCACTGCGCCGCGCCTCTCGCGGTTGCCATAGTTTCGTGTTCCTCTGTTGTACGTGAGGCTCACAGCTGTTGCAGAAAGTGCCTCCACTGCATGTGATGAATGGCTCAGTGAGTGGTGTGTGTGTGTGTGTGGGAGGGTGAGATGTGTGTCGGCCGTCCGCCGGCCAGAAGAGGGCGCTACGTGCTCATGTTCTGCACGTGTTGAGAAGAGCAAGACGTGACGGTGTGTGTGTGTGGAGAAAAGTAAACGGCAAAGTAAAACGCGGCTGTAAGAAAGTCTGTTTGTGCACCTGTTGGCTGTAATTATTATTAAAAACAAGAGGATTAACCTTCAGCCACCGTGTGGTTTATGTGCAAGGCAAGTGAGGGAGTTAACCCTGAAGCAGAGACTTCAGCCCTGGAGGAAGATCTCCCCTGTGTCTTTTGACCACGGATGAAAGACTGAGCAGGAAAGGTTAACACTGGCGACCACGAAGGGACCTCTTCGCCTTGCTGGACAAGTGGTGAGCTTTGAATGAGAGAGATAATAACGGCTAGCAATAAAGCCGAGAGACTGCATTAGCCTGCTATATTAGCCTGCTATTTAACAACCACAAGATGGACGCCGCCGCCCGCTCCTTTAAAGACTATGGGTTTGAAACAGATTATTCCAACCCGTTTATGACATTGGATATTTCTTCTGAGAGCGCAGTGTGCAGAAAAGCTGCCAAAGATGTGAAATGTGAACATTACAACCCTTTTCTGTGTGATGAACGCTGTTTTAGCTCGTACGCTAAAGGAGGGGACATGTTTGCACCGCACCAAGGCCCCGCTCAGCCACAGTTTACTCCTACAAATCCATTCATTGATGCCAAATGTCAAGGTTATAACGCTCATGGAGGGGCTGCAGATGACAGAATGCATTTCTACTCAACCCCCACGTTTCAAATGAAAGATAATTATATGGACTCCAACCCATTTACTTCTGCTCATATGCAAAGTTTTGTGCACAGCACGCCGGCCCCTGTCAACCCAGTGACATTTCCAGCTGTGCATTGTACCCCTTCTCATAACCTGGATGGAACGATAAGCTACAAGCAAACCCCTGCACGGCCCCAGCCCCGATTAAAACCAAATAAAACTCGTTTCATGGTGCAGCAGCCTTTATCCGACAGTGAGGAGGATGGAGATCCTAGAGAGAGGGTCCCCACCTTACGTCCGGGCCAATACGACGGTACCACACCATGGACAGAATTTCTGCACAGGTTTGAGAGCTGCGCCGAAGCGAACTATTGGTCCGAAAAGACGATGACAGTGCAGCTGAAATTCTGCCTGGTTGGCGCAGCGGGGGCCATTGTCCACAGAAACCCTCGCTCTTACAGATGGGACTACCGCCGCCTGGTGGACGAACTGGAAACTGCATACGGCCCATCTTCTGATCATGCCGCTGCGGTTGCAGTAGAGCTGAGGCAGCGTGTACGGAAACATGGAGAGGACCTGCACGTTTTCAGAGACGATATTTACGGGAAAGTGGCTGTGGCTTATGGTGGCAGAGCAGAAGCTGAACAGGACTCTATTGCTGTTGAAGTTTTCACAAACGGTTTGGGTGATGCTGAAATAGTTCAGAAACTATTAGAGCAACGACCAGCCACGCTCGCCCGTGCATATGAAATAGCCCATGCTCATGAGACCACAAAAAGGGCTGCAGCTTATGTCACCAGTACCATGCAGTCAGGAGCCCGCGGCATGGTTGAACGACGGCCCAGAGCTGCTGTAGTCAGAGCCAATGACCAACATGAAAGTGTTAATAAAACTACACCTGTAACCAACCCTTCACCGAATCAGTTTGCCACACACCCACCCTCAGCCTTTAATAACCGCAAAAATTTGGCGAAGGGGAGAGTCCGTTGCCACAATTGTCAAGGTTGGGGTCACATCCAGAAGCAGTGCCCCTCGCCCCACAAGACCACCAAAGCTTTGACATTCAGTAGCTCCTCCGGTGATACCCAAGAACCCACCGTGCTCCACCTGAAAGGCCATAGCCAAGAAATGAGTATCCTCATGCGAATCTATGAAGTGGAGGTGTGTGCTGTGTTGGACAGTGGGGCACGGAGAAATGTGCTGCCGTTGCGCTACTTTAATTCCATCCATCCTGACATGAGACCTCAGCTGCATTCATCAATTGTTGAGACTTTACTGGGGGTGGGACCTGTAGATGTGCCAGTGCTGGGTGAGGCCCAGATACCTGTCAGCATCAACAATCGTCAGGTGGATGTAGATTTTATTGTAGCAGATATAACAGGGTTAGAAGTGCTGCTGGGGCATCCCTTCCTCACACAAGCTGAAGCCCGTCTTGATTTTGGCAGACACCGCATCATTCTGTTTGGTGAAGAAGTGCCCTACTACCAATCTGAATCTGACCTGAAGTCGCATGCAGTGAAAATATCCAGAACTGTGGTGGTGGAACCAGGACAGGAGTATGTTGTGAAGGGCAGCGTGCATCTAAGTGGGACAGCCCGCAGTGATATGATACTTAGCCCCACCAAGGGTTTTGTGGAGAAACACAAAGTACTCCTCGCCAGAGTTTTAGTTCATCCCCAGACGTCCAAAACGGTCCCCCTTCGCCTCTTTAATCCTGGCAACAAAGCTGTGACCATCAAAGAAGGATCCATGGCTGGTCTCCTCCAGCCAGCTGAAGCCATGCAGTCTTCCTATGTCTCACCGGCCGCAGACTCACCAGCCAGCTCCCCTGTAGTTCCTCTGCACCTGGAAGAGCTCTATGCCCAGAGCTCTAGGGACCTCAATGATGGTGAATGTCTCCAACTTAAACGTTTGTTTTCTACTTATGGACATGTGTTCTCTACTGGGCCTACTGACCTGGGCCGAACCAACCTCGTCCAGCACGATATTGTACTTCGTCCAGGTGCCCCGATCAAACAACCTCCACGTAAGATGGCGAAAGAGAAGCAGCAATACGCCAACCAGCAGATACATGACAGCCTACAGAACGGTCTCGCCCAAAGCAGCCACAGCAGCTGGGCCTCACCCATAGTTATGGTACGTAAGAAGGATGGGACCTATCGGCTCTGCATCGATTACAGGGTTCTCAATGAGCGAACCATACCGGATGCGTATCCTCTGCCCCGTATCCAGGACACGCTGGATACACTGTCTACTGCCAGATGGTTCAGCACGTTGGACCTTACTTCAGGTTACTGGCAGGTGGAGCTGACGCCGAGAGCACGCAAAGCAGCTGCATTCTGCGCCAGGACAGGTCTCTTTGAGTGGAACGTCATGCCGTTTGGATTATGCAATGCCCCGGCGACATTTCAGCGGCTGATGGACCGTGTTTTAGCTGGCATGCAATGGGAGACCTGTCTGGTCTACCTGGACGACATCATCGTGCTGGCGAGGAATGTGTCAGAAATGCTGCAGCGGCTTGACCAGGTGTTTTACAGACTACAACAAGCTAACCTGAAATTAAAACCTGCCAAATGCTGCCTTTTCCGCCGCGAGGTGGTTTACCTAGGTCACATAGTGTCTGAACAGGGTATAGCTACGGACCCCAGCAAGGTCCAAAAGGTCCAAATGTGGCCCACTCCATCGTCCATCCAGGAGGTTCGACGTTTCATCGGCCTGGCCTCATACTATCGCCGATTTGTAAAAGACTTTGCATCTATTGCTGAACCCCTTCATAACCTAACCATGAAAAATGCACGTTTCCAGTGGCATGCTGAACACCAAGCTGCTTTTGACGAGTTAAAGTGTCGTCTCACCTCAGCCCCCATTCTTGGCTATCCCCTGGACTGCGGTGAAATGATACTCGACACTGATGCGAGTGACACCGGCATTGGTGCTGTACTGTCGCAGATGCAGGAGGGTGTGGAACGAGTGTTGGCTTATGGCAGTCGCAAGTTGGCAAAGCCTGAACAAAACTACTGCACAACAAGACGTGAACTTCTGGCCATAGTGGATTTCACATCCCATTTTCGCCAGTATCTCCTCGGCCGGCCGTTCAAGGTGCGTACGGACCACAGCAGTCTGCGCTGGCTGACCAAAATGAGAGAGCCAGAAGGACAGTTAGCTCGATGGCTTGAGAAGCTGGCTGAATATGAGTTTGAGATTATCCACCGCCCGGGTCGACAGCACACCAATGCTGACAGCCTCTCCAGGAGACCCTGCCGCCAGTCCTGCCCATGTAAAGTGCCAAATTTTTCTACATCACCCAAAACTATCAACCATCAAGCTGTCCAGTGTGATTTGAACTCTGACACCAGCTCCCTGTTGCTGAGTTCAGTGGGGGTAGAGGACCGACCACCCACTGCCGCAGTTTGTCCAGTGGGGGTAGAGGACAGACCACCCACCACAGCAGTTTGTCCAGTGGGGGTAGAGGACAGACCACCCACCACAGCAGTTTGTCCAGTGGGGGTAAGTCAAAACACCCTCACATCAGATATAGAGACTTTAAACCAAAACACTTCCACTGATACAGACAAACCGCATCAGAATGCTCATACTGATGGATGCACTGTGAAATTGACTGAAAAAATATACGTGGCTAAGACTCTTGACACAGCTTCCTTGTTTCATGGTTGGACCATGGGGGAGCTGAGCCAGGCCCAGGATGCTGATGTGGACATTGCACCCATACGCAGCTGGATGAAGGCCAGTGATAAACGCCCCCCATGGCCTGTTGTCTCACCATGCAGCCCAGCCACTAAGACATACTGGACTCAATGGAAACGACTCTACTTCAGAGATGGAGTTCTAGTCCGTCGATTCTATTGCCTCGATGACACCCAATTCTACCCACAAATTGTACTGCCACGTAAACTACAACTTGACGTGTTGAGGCAGATGCACGAAGGGCCAGTGGGTGGACATTTTGGTGTAGAGCGGACCCTGAACAGATTAAGGACCCGATACTACTGGTACCACATGAGGGAAGATGTTGCCCTCTGGTGTAAAACCTGTATCAGCTGTGCATCCAGGGCTCGACCGCAGAAGACACCACAAGCTCCTATGGGAACAGTCCAGGTAGGAGCTCCTATGGAGCGTATTGCACTGGATATTATGGGGCCACTGAACGAGACTGAACGTGGAAACCGCTATGTGCTTGTGATACAAGACTATTTCACAAAGTGGACTGAAGCATTTCCTATTCCAAATGAGCGAGCTGTAACTGTTGCTGGTATAGTTGCTAGTGAGTGGGTGTGCCGCTATGGAATCCCTCAAGCGCTACACAGTGACCAGGGACGCAATTTCGAATCTGAGGTGTTCCAAGGGATGTGTAGTTTGTTTGGGATAGACAAGACTCACACAACACCATTCAGGCCGCAGTCGGACGGTCAGGTCGAGCGTTTCAACGCCACCCTCCAAAAGATCCTGGCTACTACAGCAGAACACTGTCATTGGGATTGGGACCTGATGATTCCTTATGCTGTTATGGCATACAGGGCAACCAAGCATAGTGCTACCGGTTTCTCTCCAAACTTTATGATGTGGGGCCGAGAAGTAAGTGAACCAGTGGACCTTGTCGCAGGTTTGCCTCCTGATCCAGAAAACCAACCCACTGCTCCAGAGTATGTGCAACAGATGAGGGAACGGTTGGAGCTGGCTCACCAAATCGCTAGAGAAGCACTGGGGGACTCGGTCACACGTGCAAAGAAACAGTATGACAAGAACTGCTGCCGCACACAGTATAAAGTTGGAGACCCTGTGTGGTATCTCATTAAAGGGACACGTCATGTCAAGAACAAAGTCAAAAAGTTCCTTCCCTCATATGAAGGACCATTCTTCATCCTAGGCCAACTGGATGACCTAGTTTATCGGATACAAAAGAACCCAAGGTCCAAGGTGAAAGTCGTCCACCATGACCAGCTAAAGCACTACCGCAGCCGGGAGCCCCTGGACAACACATGGGTCCTGGATCAGAGTCAACACTGGGAACCTACCGAGGTTCCACCACCAACCTTGGAGGAGGACTCGGCGGACTGTGACCTGGACCTGCAGGGTTTGTTCTCTGATGAAACCAGCAGGGGCGTTGGTTGTTCCCTGCTGCCTACTTCAACTGCAGCGGATTCCCATCCGGGTGTGTTTGTTCCATCCTCCCCTTCCCATGTCAATCATGAGGATGGTGGGGGTGCGGTGGGATATTCACCTCCTTTGGGCCCACCAGTTCGACGGTCTAGGCGTCGGCGCAGAGCACCGGACTGGTACGGTACATGGGTAGTTCCAAGTAGAATGGACTCAGTTTAAGGTTCCAGCTGTTCAGGTGTCCTGCAAAGTTCTCTAAAACTGTTCAACAAAGCCACAAGTGCCTGTTTTCTTTATTACTGTTTAGTTGTTCAAACTGCTAAGTCAATTTGGCTGAAGAGCAAATAGTTTTTCTAAAGACCGTGTTTTTCTGT
>JBBPBX010101183.1:0-12239 GCA_038048925.1 Garcialebias charrua
CCACTTATTTTTCCAAGAAAAGTGCCTATACGTATAGTTTAAGGACCGTATTAAACACAAATCTATCACTCTTCTGCACCGTGTGTTAGAGATTGTAAATCTCGTGATGGAGCTGAATGAGCCACAGGGGTTTGAATATCATGTTCTGTTGGCAACTATATGGCTTTAATAAAGTTTTCAATATTTCAAGTTACTGTTTCAAAGGCTCAGTCTAATTAACCTCCATTAACTCACACCTTGTGTAGTTCTAAGTTAATTACCTTTAGAATACAAAAAAAGTGTTGAAGCACACGATGCTCAGCAGAACTGGACTGTGTAATTCAAGCTGCCCAGAGATGGAGAAAAAGACAGCCAGCTCCATAAGATGGTCAAATATAAATGACATGGAACATATTAATCTTGGGTTTACATTATTGAAGACAAACAAGGAGGGAAACCTCTGTGAGCTGAATGCAGAAAAGTAATCAGCTTTCACATAAAGCAGTATGAGAGTGGAGCGGCGTGGGGCGTGTGTTGAGCTCGTCTTAATATCGGAGGTGAACCTTTGGGCTAACTCAGCAGGGAACCACTTCTGATGTATTAAAGATCATGAAGTGGAAACCATTCAGCAAAATACCACTTCATACTTAAAATAATATAGAACGGTGTACAAAAGAAAACAGACAATACTGTCAGGTTGACAAACTTAAGCTTCTTTCCTGTTTAATCCTGGGTTTTTTTTAAGCTGTGGTCAATTGTGTGAAAACTTTTTATTTATTTATTTCATTTCATTTGAGGCCTTTTAGAAAAAAAATTTAGATCAACAAACTGCTTTTGTAATTTTTAGTCTAAAACCAGAACTTGTTTACAGGTATTTATCATTACAGTATTTTGATGCAGAGAGAAATGCTGCATCTTTATCAACAGAGCCACATATTGGGAGTTTTTATGTGGGACTAATGCAAAAAAATATTAGCATGGTGTATTTAATGCGAACAGTACAGAGCTATTCAGTCATTCATTTGCTAAAAGTTCAAGCATTATTGAAAAAATGAATGGAATTGTTAAATAGCACACATCTTATAATCACAAATTGTTAAGTTATATGTGCAGTTTTGTAAAGAAAGATGTGCAAACTGTAAATAGAACTGAACACTAAAATCCTCAATATTAAATCCTTTATAACTATATGTTATTGCAACGTTGGAATGGGCCGTTTAAAAACTGACTGAGTTATTAAAGTGCATGTAAATGTAATTCCAAAATCCACTACCTTAACCACAAAGTGTCATCTAATTTGAAAGTCAAAGGTTTTTTTGGTGATCAACAAGCAAAAAAACAAACACGTGTTAGCAATATTAAATGATAACAGAGTAAATAAAATCTCTGTTTTGTTCTATTCAAGTAAAACAATCTTTTTATTTACGTGGGCTTTGATGAACAGTCATTTGAAGGGACAACACCCCCATCTAGTGGAAAATATGAGAACTTCATATCAAAATGAATAAAGTCAGAGGGGGGAAGGGGGGGCAGACTTGTGCTTGTCTAGTTGTGAATTATGTTTTGTTTTTGCTTCTTTTTTGTAGAAAATAACAAAAACTTGATTTTAGAAATTACAAATTGTATCTACGTTTGTGAAAAAACTGTGTACATCTCTGCTGATGTTTTCACAAAACTTACATCAAACTACTCTCCAAGACCAGGCCTATTCTTGGAGAGTAGTTTGATGTAACTTTTGTCAAATCATCAGCTCAGCTGAGATGTACACAGTTTTAGATATTACATTGATTTTTTTTACAAGACCAAGCCTATGAGGCACAAGACCAGGCCTATGAGAAACAGCTCATAGGCCTTGTTTTGGAGAGTAGTTTGATGTAAGTTTTGTGTGGTTGGCTCAAAAGACCTGAACGGTATTGAGCAAAAACACTGATTCATGAAATATTATATGCATAGTTGTATGTTCTATGTAGAGATTTTCCTTAGCTTTGATTGTATGTCTCACATCTTTGTAATTTAGAATTGTTTATTAAACTCTGAAAGCTATGTGACTTTGTGAATATTCTGTCCTAAAATGCGGTTAGATGTGCCCCCTTTTTTCTTTTCTTTTTTGAGCACCTGCCCGTTTGGTGGTCTCTGCACGGCCCTGCTCTGAAGACATTTTTGAGCTACTTCAACATTCTTGCTATGACTTTGGTAGTTTAGCAACATTTATGTTCTGAAATATTTATGTTTTTCAATGATAAACAAAAACAAATGTTTCTGAATCGCTCTTAGTCTGGTCCCACACTTAGTCCCCACCAACATGGCTACTGGGATCACTGGGACACGCAAACACCTCCACCACGATAAGGTGGCGATTCAACGGGGTGTTTTTTTTTATTTTATTTTTTTATTAATTTATTAATTTATTAATATATTAATTTATTATTAATTTATTTATTTATTTATTTATTTATTTATTTATTTATTTATTTATTATGTTTTAGTGTAGTTTGTGCACAAGGGAAGAGCTTTCAGTTGGAAGCTTTTTATTTTTCTTCCATCTTTCAGGCTTTCTGAGACCAAAGAAATGTCTTGTTCTCTTCCAGAAAGAGTTTTTCTTCTCTCTGGGCTGGACCTCACACGTCTCTGGCAGGAACAACTGTGTCGAAGCCTGAATCTCTTCACTGGACTCTGCATCTTCTGAGACCTTACGATGAGCTTGGATCTCCTCTTCCATGGCCACTTTCAGAAGATCCTTCTGGCGCTCATTTTCCGTGACCTGATCTTGTAATGTCACATTCTGCTGACGAAGTGAGGAAACTTCCAGCTGGTATTTGCTGCTCGTTTCCTCATTTTCGAGTTTGGCTTCATCCAGCAGCCGCTGGAGAGCCTCAGTTTTCTCTTTCTCCAGCCGGAGTTCAGAAGAAAACTTGTCTTGGCTCATGGCGTGAGCCACTTTGAGCTGATCACAGGATGCTGACATTTGCTCAAGATCTTGTTTCAATTTCTGCTCTGCGTCTTCTGAGATCATACGCAGAGCCTGGATCTCCTTGTCCATGGATAGCTTCAGAAGATCCAGTTGAAACTTGTTTTCCGTGGCCTTATCATGTAAAGCCACAACCTGCTGACGAAGTGAGGCAACTTCCACTTCGTGTTTGCTGCTCAGTTCATCGTTTTGTCGTTTGGCTTCATCCAGCAGCCGCTGGAGAGCCTCAGTTTTGTCTTTCTCCAGCCGGAGTTCAGACGAAAACTTTTCTTGGCTGGTCAAGTAAAAAACTTTGAGATCCTCGTAGTCCCTCTGAAGGAACTTCAAAGTATTTTTCTGAATGGTACTATGTACCTTGGAGCCAATCCTGGCAGCACTTAGAGTTTCTGGATTGGAATATCTCTCCAGTCTCTCCAGTTCTTCCCTAGCCTCAACCATTTTGTGAATAAAAACTTCCTTGAGGTTCTTCTGTTTTTCCAACTGAGCTTTGGTGTCTTGAAGCTCCTTCCACCATGGGTTTAATCGTTGGTACTCACAGGCGTCCGAACTGTCCATGGACGGTTGTTCCATTTGGGCTCCTTGGTTCCTGCCGTGTCTCGGATTGGGTCGTCTCTGATAAGACATTTTCCGAAATTCGCTGACAAAAACTTGTGTTACACTAAAACAATGCTTCTCTGTGAAGAGTTTTAAGTGATCTGAGCTTCTAAGCTGCGTGCTGGTTTATATAGAAGGCTCATGATGATGTCACATGGCATCATCATGTGACATGATGGAATCCTTTGCTCTTTGATGTCTTTGTGACATCATCATGATCAAGATGATGTCACAAAGACATTAAAGGGCCTTTGATTTCATTGATGAATCCTCTTGTGTGTTCTGTTTTTGTTTGTTTATTTTCAATATTACCATCAGTTATTTGTTTGTTTATTTTTAAAATTACAATCTTTTTTTATTACAATCTGTTTTTTTGTTTTTTTATTTTTAAAATTACAATCTGTTTTTTACTAAAATATTCATCAAAAGAGTACAAACAACAACAATAAAAACACGCTCTCCACGACCCAGTGATAGATGCTCCTCAGGACAGAGCTAACAGCTCATAGAATCTGGGGTTACGTCACCAAAGATTCACCTTGTGAACGCGCTGTCGCTCAGTTGAACAGCAAGGAGGCGCTGTGGCACATAATGACTTTGGTAGTTTAGCAATTTTTATGTTATGAAATATATAGCTTTTCCATCCATGTTTTTCAATGATAAACAAAAACGAATGTTTCTGAATCGCTCTTAGTCTGGTCCCACACTTAGTCCCCACCAACATGGCTACTGGGATCACTGGGACACGCAAACACCTCCACCACGATAAGGTGGCGATTCAACGGGGTGGTTTTTTTTTATTTTATTTTTTTATTTATTTATTTATTTATTAATATATTAATTTATTTATTTATTTATTTATTTATTATGTTTTAGTGTAGTGTGTGAGCCAAGGGAAGAGTTTTCAGTTGGAAGCATTTTTCTTCCATCTTTCAGGCTTTCTGAGACCAAAGAAATGTCTTGTTCTCTTCCAGAAAGAGTTTTTCTTCTCTCTGGGCTGGACCTCACACGTCTCTGGCAGGAACAACTGTGTCGAAGCCTGAATCTCTTCACTGGACTCTGCATCTTCTGAGACCTTACGCAGAGCTTGGATCTCCTCTTCCATGGCCACTTTCAGAAGATCCTTCTGGCGCTCTGTTTCCGTGACCTGATCTTGTAATGTCACATTCTGCTGACGAAGTGAGGAAACTTCCAGCTGGTATTTGCTGCTCGTTTCCTCATTTTCGAGTTTGGCTTCATCCAGCAGCCGCTGGAGAGCCTCAGTTTTCTCTTTCTCCAGCCGGAGTTCAGAAGAAAACTTGTCTTGGCTCATGGCGTGAGCCACTTTGAGCTGATCACAGGATGCTGACATTTGCTCAAGATCTTGTTTCAATTTCTGCTCTGCGTCTTCTGAGATCATACGCAGAGCCTGGATCTCCTTGTCCATGGATAGCTTCAGAAGATCCAGTTGAAACTTGTTTTCCGTGGCCTTATCATGTAAAGCCACAACCTGCTGACGAAGTGAGGCAACTTCCACTTCGTGTTTGCTGTTCAGTTCATCGTTTTGTCGTTTGGCTTCATCCAGCAGCCGCTGGAGAGCCTCAGTTTTGTCTTTCTCCAGCCGGAGTTCAGACGAAAACTTTTCTTGGCTGGTCAAGTAAAAAACTTTGAGATCCTCGTAGTCCCTCTGAAGGAACTTCAAAGTATTTTTCTTAATGGTACTATGTACCTTGGAGCCAATCCTGGCAGCACTTAGAGTTTCTGGATTGGAATATCTCTCCAGTCTCTCCAGTTCTTCCCTAGCCTCAACCATTTTGTGAATAAAAACTTCCTTGAGGTTCTTCTGTTTTTCCAACTGAGCTTTGGTGTCTTGAAGCTCCTTCCACCATGGGTTTAATCGTTGGTACTCACAGGCGTCCGAACTGTCCATCAACGGTTGTTCAATTTGGGCTCCCTGGTTCCTGCCGTGTCTCGGATTGGGTCGTCTCTGATAAGACATTTTCCGAAATTCGCTGACAAAAACTTGTGTTACACTAAAACAATGCTTCTCTGTGAAGAGGTTTAAGTGATCTGAGCTTCTAAGCTGCGTGCTGGTTTATATAGAAGGCTGATGATGATGTCACATGGCATCGTCATGTGACACGATGGCATCCTTTGCTCTTTGATGTCTTTGTGACATCATCATGATCAAGATGATGTCACAAAGACATCAAGGGCCTTTGATTTCATTGATGAATCCTCTTGTATGTTCTGTTTTTGTTTGTTTATTTTTAATATTACAATCAGTTATTTGTTTGTTTATTTTTAAAATTACACTCTTTTTTTTTGTTTGTTTATTTTTAAAATTACAATCTTTTTTTACTACAATCTGTTTTTTTGTTTTTTTATTTTTTAAATTACAATCTGTTTTTTACTAAAATATTCATCAAAAAATAGAGTACAAACAACAACAATAAAAACACGCTCTCCATGACCCAGTGATAGATGCTCCTCAGGACAGAGCTAACAGCTCATAGAATCTGGGGTTACGTCACCAAAGATTCACCTTGTGAACGAGCTGTCGCTCAGTTGAACAGCAGGGGGCGCTGTGGCACATTATGACTTTGGTAGTTTAGCAATTTTTATGTTATGAAATATATAGCTTTTCCATCCATGTTTTTCAATGATAAACAAAAACGAAGGTTTCTGAATCGCTCTTAGTCTGGTCCCACACTTAGTCCCCACCAACATGGCTACTGGGATCACTGGGACACGCAAACACCTCCACCACGATAAGGTGGCGATTCAACGGGGTGTTTTTTTTTATTTTTATTATTTTAATTTTTTTATTTATTTATTTATTTATTCATTTATTTATTTATTTATTTATTTATTTATTTATTTATTTATTATGTTTTAGTGTAGTGTGTGCGCCAAGGGAAGAGCTTTCAGTTGGAAGCATTTTTCTTCCATCTTTCAGGCTTTCTGAGACCAAAGAAATGTCTTGTTCTCTTCCAGAAAGAGTTTTTCTTCTCTCTGGGCTGGACCTCACACGTCTCTGGCAGGAACAACTGTGTCGAAGCCTGAATCTCTTCACTGGACTCTGCATCTTCTGAGACCTTACGAAGAGCTTGGATCTCCTCTTCCATGGCCACTTTCAGAAGATCCTTCTGGCGCTCATTTTCCGTGACCTGATCTTGTAATGTCACATTCTGCTGACGAAGTGAGGAAACTTCCAGCTGGTATTTGCTGCTCGTTTCCTCATTTTCGAGTTTGGCTTCATCCAGCAGCCGCTGGAGAGCCTCAGTTTTCTCTTTCTCCAGCCGGAGTTCAGAAGAAAACTTGTCTTGGCTCATGGCGTGAGCCACTTTGAGCTGATCACAGGATGCTGACATTTGCTCAAGATCTTGTTTCAATTTCTGCTCTGCGTCTTCTGAGATCATACGCAGAGCCTGGATCTCCTTGTCCATGGATAGCTTCAGAAGATCCAGTTGAAACTTGTTTTCCGTGGCCTTATCATGTAAAGCCACAACCTGCTGACGAAGTGAGGCAACTTCCACTTCGTGTTTGCTGTTCAGTTCATCGTTTTGTCGTTTGGCTTCATCCAGCAGCCGCTGGAAAGCCTCAGTTTTGTCTTTCTCCAGCCGGAGTTCAGACGAAAACTTTTCTTGGCTGGTCAAGTAAAAAACTTTGAGATCCTCGTAGTCCCTCTGAAGGAACTTCAAAGTATTTTTCTTAATGGTACTATGTACCTTGGAGCCAATCCTGGCAGCACTTAGAGTTTCTGGATTGGAATATCTCTCCAGTCTCTCCAGTTCTTCCCTAGCCTCAACCATTTTGTGAATAAAAACTTCCTTGAGGTTCTTCTGTTTTTCCAACTGAGCTTTGGTGTCTTGAAGCTCCTTCCACCATGGGTTTAATCGTTGGTACTCACAGGCGTCCGAACTGTCCATGGACGGTTGTTCCATTTGGGCTCCTTGGTTCCTGCCGTGTCTCGGATTGGGTCGTCTCTGATAAGACATTTTCCGAAATTCGCTGACAAAAACTTGTGTTACACTAAAACAATGCTTCTCTGTGAAGAGGTTTAAGTGATCTGAGCTTCCAAGCTGCGTGCTGGTTTATATAGAAGGCTATGATGATGTCACATGGCATTGTCATGTGACACGATGGAATCCTTTGCTCTTTGATGTCTATGTGACATCATCATGATCAAGATGATGTCACATAGACATCAACGGCCTTTGATTTCATTGATGAATCCTCTTGTGTGTTCTGTTTTTGTTTGTTTATTTTTAAAATTACACTCTTCTTTTTTGTTTGTTTATTTTTAAAATTACAATCTTTTTTTATTACAATCTGTTTTTTTGTTTTTTTATTTTTAAAATTACAATCTGTTTTTTACTAAAATATTCATCAAAAAATAGAGTACAAACAACAACAATAAAAACACGCTCTCCACGACCCAGTGATAGAAGCTCCTCAGGACAGAGCTAACAGCTCATAGAATCTGGGGTTACATCACCAAAGATTCACCTTGTGAACGCGCTGTCGCTCAGTTGAACAGCAGGGGGCGCTGTGGCACATAATGACTTTGGTAGTTTAGCAATTTTTATGTTATGAAATATTTAGCTTTTCCATCCATGTTTTTCAATGATAAACAAAAACGAAGTTTTCTGAATCGCTCTTAGTCTGGTCCCACACTTAGTCCCCACCAACATGGCTACTGGGATCACTGGGACACGCAAACACCTCCACCACGATAAGGTGGCGATTCAACGGGGTGTTTTTTTATTTTTTTATTTATTTTATTTATTTATTTATTTATTTATTTATTTATTTATTTATTTATTTATTTATTATGTTTTAGTGTAGTGTGTGCGCCAAGGGAAGAGCTTTCAGTTGGAAGCATTTTTCTTCCATCTTTCAGGCTTTCTGAGACCAAAGAAATGTCTTGTTCTCTTCCAGAAAGAGTTTTTCTTCTCTCTGGGCTGGACCTCACACGTCTCTGGCAGGAACAACTGTGTCGAAGCCTGAATCTCTTCACTGGACTCTGCATCTTCTGAGACCTTACGATGAGCTTGGATCTCCTCTTCCATGGCCACTTTCAGAAGATCCTTCTGGCGCTCATTTTCCGTGACCTGATCTTGTAATGTCACATTCTGCTGACGAAGTGAGGAAACTTCCAGCTGGTATTTGCTGCTCGTTTCCTCATTTTCGAGTTTGGCTTCATCCAGCAGCCGCTGGAGAGCCTCAGTTTTCTCTTTCTCCAGCCGGAGTTCAGAAGAAAACTTGTCTTGGCTCATGGCGTGAGCCACTTTGAGCTGATCACAGGATGCTGACATTTGCTCAAGATCTTGTTTCAATTTCTGCTCTGCGTCTTCTGAGATCATACGCAGAGCCTGGATCTCCTTGTCCATGGATAGCTTCAGAAGATCCAGTTGAAACTTGTTTTCCGTGGCCTTATCATGTAAAGCCACAACCTGCTGACGAAGTGAGGCAACTTCCACTTCGTGTTTGCTGCTCAGTTCATCGTTTTGTCGTTTGGCTCCATCCAGCAGCCGCTGGAGAGCCTCAGTTTTGTCTTTCTCCAGCCGGAGTTCAGACGAAAACTTTTCTTGGCTGGTCAAGTAAAAAACTTTGAGATCCTCGTAGTCCCTCTGAAGGAACTTCAAAGTATTTTTCTGAATGGTACTATGTACCTTGGAGCCAATCCTGGCAGCACTTAGAGTTTCTGGATTGGAATATCTCTCCAGTCTCTCAAGTTCTTCCCTAGCCTCAACCATTTTGTGAATAAAAACTTCCTTGAGGTTCTTCTGTTTTTCCAACTGAGCTTTGGTGTCTTGAAGCTCCTTCCACCATGGGTTTAATCGTTGGTACTCACAGGCGTCCGAACTGTCCATCAACGGTTGTTCCATTTGGGCTCCCTGGTTCCTGCCGTGTCTCGGATTGGGTCGTCTCTGATAAGACATTTTCCGAAATTCGCTGACAAAAACTTGTGTTACACTAAAACAATGCTTCTCTGTGAAGAGGTTTAAGTGATCTGAGCTTCTAAGCTGCGTGCTGGTTTATATAGAAGGCTATGATGATGTCACATGGCATCGTCATGTGACACGATGGCATCCTTTCTCTTTGATGTCTTTGTGACATCATCATGATCAAGATGATGTCACATAGACATCAAGGGCCTTTGATTCCATTGATGAATCCTCCTGTATGTTCTGTTTTTGTTTGTTTATTTTTAATATTACCATCAGTTATTTGTTTGATTATTTTTAAAATTACACTCTGTTTTTTGTTTGTTTATTTTTAAAATTACAATCTGTTTTTTACTAAAATATTCATCAAAAAATAGAGTACAAACAAGTGTGAACGCGCTGTCACTCAGTGGAACAGCAGGGGGCGCTGTGGCACATTTTCTTCTTCCAATCCAACGTGCAACGAAGAAGTAAGCTAATGGCGGTAGCATTAAGCTAACGTCCAGCTGAGGAGAGCAGGTTGGGGAAGGCGGTGGTTTACTGTTGCCAAAGCATAAGGTAATAACAGGAACACCTCAGTGTAAGTTTAAAGTGTGTGGGTCTTGAACAAATTAACCAACTACAGCTGTAGCAGAAATAAAACAGTTCGTGAACCGCACACGCTCCCGAACGACAAAAAGCTGAACTTAATGCTGCGTTCAAGTGCTCAGTCAGTGTGAGCTCCGATCGCTTCCCTTTGAAAATAAATAAATAAAGAGGACTTCACCCGAGTCATGACAGCTTTATCACCTAATTTATCACAAGACATGAGCTGTACAGTTTGGAGTTCAATGTGTATTTTTTTAAATGTTAAGTTGTATCGTAAAAGGCTGTAACAGTGACTAGCTGCTGGTTGAATTTCAGGAGGTGGCGCGACCTAAATTTAAAAGAAAGAAATGTAATCTTTAAATGGAAACACGAGTGTTATGTGTAAGAAAAGTTGTGGTTATGTTCAGTGTTTAGTGTTTAGCTAAAGTATGTTCAGCTTTCATAGCTAAACTAATGACAGCAATAACAAGTACTTTTGTAAACAACTGAACTAATATTGCATGTAGAAATGATCGAGCTGTTTTACGAATGCAAGGGTGTGAGATTTATATATGTCAATCATGTTTTTAATCTGAATGCCACCAAATTATTTGATATGAATCAGTCCAAATTCTATTCAACCTTTATTTATACAGGTTAGTCCCATTGAGTCTCCGGGACTCTGGTTTTAATAAGGAATGATGAAAAGAAAGCAAATGAAAGAAATAGTATTTTAAAAAAGCAGTTACATGACGACATGATTGTTGGAAAAAGTTGGTTGAAGATTATTATTGTTTACATGGTTGATTATTATTGTTTAATCTGATTGTTGGAAGTAAGGGGCAGATATAATAAGATTTATTCTTCTTTCTGCTACCTTTCATTTTTTTATATTTTGTACATTATCATTTATGAGATTGTCTTGTATTGTTTCTTTTGTAAAAAAATGAACAAATTTAATAAACATAAACATTTAAGTATTAACGCACATGTCACACTTAAGACCCTCAGGCCAGATCTGGCCTTCATTAACATTTTTTCTGGCCCTTTAACATTATAAATGTTATAATAGGCCCACCAACCTGAGACAGACTTAAATCTATCACTTCTAACTTTGCTTTAATCCAAAAACAAAAAAGGTTAAAGACTAAAACAACTGGACTTTATTTTGTAGCTAAAGACGTTTTGCTTCTCATCCGAGTAGCTTTCTCAGTTGAGAAATGGAGAAAACTAAGAAAGCGCCTCGGATTAGAAGTAAAACGTCAGCTACAAAATAAAGTCCAGTTGTTGTTGTCTTTAACCTAATTTTGGATTTACCATGTCCTGGGTGACTGAGAATCTTCACCAGCATACTTTGCTTTAAAAACCTTTTATTTTTATTTATTCTTTTAATTAAATTTATTCATTTTACATCAATATAAAAGAAAAACAAAAAACACACAGTGTAAAATGTAAAAGACATAAATTGAAAGGTGGCAGAGAGAAGAAATAATCTTATAATATCTGCCCCTTTTTTTCAAAGTAACAAAAGCAAACTCAATCCAAACAATCAACTCAAGCAATGTTTTTCAGTAATAGAATGAAAAAAAAATGAAAAACTAAAAAACAACTTTGTTAGTTAACTAGAAAGTTTCCTAATACAATGGATTTAACTAAAGATTTTCATATTTTGTTAACAACTTAGATTTGATAATCTTTTTAAACACAAGCATTGATCCAGCAAATTTAATATCGTTATCTAAATTGTTCCATAAGTCAATTCCCTGTATCGAAACAGTCCGACTCTTCAAACTGGTTCTATACTGAGGTTTTACAAAAACCTCAGTACCCCTAAGAGACCTTCTCTTATCAAAAAATATTTGAACGTTAGGAGGCAATAAGTGGTTTTGAGCTTTATACATGACTAATGAGATATTATAATCCACCAAATCATAAAACTTCAATAACTTAAGTTGATTAAACAATATATTTGATGGATGACGACAATGAGGTTTTCCTAAAATAATTCTCACAGCTCTCTTCTGCAAAATAAAAACAGGCTTTGTAATAGTTTTACATGCCTTCCCCCAAACTTCAACACAGTAAATTAAATGTGGAACAAAAATTGTATTATATAACAAATACAGAGCTGTCTCATTCAAAAAGTCTTTAACTTTATACAGTACCGCAGTTGATCTGGCTAACTTAATTTTTACTGA
>JBBPBX010101184.1:0-12239 GCA_038048925.1 Garcialebias charrua
CAAATGGGGATATGACAGGTGGTATCTTAACAACTGATTTAAGTGATCATTTACCAGTTTTCACTATCTACAGAAATGATCAAAACATTACAAAAGAAGTTACAATTAAGAAAAAAATAATAAACACATCAAAAAAAGCTATGGATCAATTAAAAGATGATTTACAGAAGCAAAACTGGAAGGACGTGTATATTGATGATGTTAACAGATCATATGATGAATTTATGAACATTTTAGAAGCTCTGTATGAAAAGAATTGTGTGCAAAGAAATCGTAGAAAAAGAAATATTGTTGACCAACCTTGGATGACTAAAGGGTTGAGAAATGCTTGTAAAAAAAAAAATAACTTGTATTTATGTTTCTTAAAAACGAGAACACAACAAGCTGAAGAAAAATATAAAAAATATAAAAATAAATTGGTAATGATTATAAGAAGATGCAAGAAAGAATACTATAGTGATTTATTAAACAAGAGCAATGGTGACACTAAAACAACATGGCGAGTAATAAATGATGTTCTAAAAAGTCATAAAGCAAAAACGAACATTGCAAAATATTTTGTGAAAGATGACAAAGAAATACATGATGAGAATGATATCGTAAATGAATTTAATCAATATTTTGTAAATATTGGATCAAGCCTTGCAGCTAAAATACCAAAAGTAGATAATAAGGTGTGTCATTCAATTAAAAGTTGCACCAACAGTATTTTTCTTAGTGGAACTAACAAAGAGGAAATTATGAAAATGGTAAAAAATCTCTCAGACAAGAGATCAAAAGACTGGGTGGACATGGATATGATGTTCGTAAAGGAAATAATAAGTTATGTTATTGAACCGTTTACATATATATGCAATTTATCTTTTTCAACAGGAATATTTCCAGATAACATGAAAGTAGCAAAGGTAATTCCTCTTTTTAAAAATGGTGATAAATGTGTATTCAATAATTATAGGCCAATATCCTTATTACCACAGTTCTCAAAGATTCTAGAAAAACTATTTGTGTCCAGATTGGATCAATTTATTGATAAACAAAACATTTTAAGTAGCAGTCAATATGGGTTTAGAGAAAAAAACTCTACGTCAATGGCTCTCATGGATTTAATGGAACAAATAACTAATGCTGTCGATCATAAACAGTACTGTGTTAGTGTTTTTGTTGATCTAAAAAAAGCATTTGATACCATTGACCACACCATTCTCCTTGAAAAACTAAATAAATATGGTATTAGAGGACCAGCATTACAGTGGGTATCTAGCTATTTGAAGGACAGGAAACAGTTTGTGCAAATAAATGATGTTAGATCTGACCTCCGTGATATCACTTGTGGAGTTCCTCAGGGTTCTGTGCTTGGACCAAAGTTGTTTATTTTATATGTGAATGACTTGGTAAATGTGTCAGCACTACTTAAATGTGTTCTTTTTGCCGATGACACCACTTTTTTCAGTTCGGGTAATGACATAAAACAGATTTTGGATATGATGAAAACAGAATTTATAAAAATACAAACTTGGTTTAAATTAAACAAATTATCTTTGAATTTAGATAAAACTAACTACATGATTTTCAGTAACAAAAAGGGAATTGTTGATGACGATCCATTTGAAATTGAAGATGTTGTGATCTGTAAAGTGAGTGAAGTGAAGTTTCTGGGTGTTATCATTGATGACAAACTGACATGGAAACATCATGTAAATTCTATTAAAAAAAACTAGCTAGAGCAATTGCAGTACTGTATAAAGTCAGGGATTTTTTAATTGATAAAGCTTTACATATGTTGTATAACACAATCATTGCTCCACATTTAATCTATTGTATTGAGGTTTGGGGAAAAGCATGCAAAACTATTACAAAGCCTGTTTTTATTTTACAAAAGAGAGCTGTAAGAGTAATCACCAGAAAACATTTCACTCACCCTTCAAACACCTTGTTTATTCAACTAAACTTATTGAAATTCCAGGAATTGGTAGAATATAGTATTTTATCAATTATGTATAGGGCTCATAATAACACATTACCTTTAAATATCCAAAGAAATTTTATAAAAAGACAAAGTTATTACAATCTCAAAGGGACAGAGATATTCATCAAACCACAATTCAGAACCAGCTTAAAAGGACGGTCTACCTCAATTCAGGGAATTCGATTGTGGAATGCTCTGGAGAGTGATGTTAAAAATGAAAAATCAATGTATACATTTAAGAAAAAGGTCAAAAAGGACTTGCTCAAAAACTATATGATGTAATCTTGCGTGTTTGTGTATTACAATTATGTTGTACTTATGATGTACGGTACGTTTGTGTATTACAGTTAGAAAAATTAAGTAGAGTTATTCATTTTATGAAGCAGTTTGTGTATTACAGTTAGAAAAATTAAGTAGAATTATTCATTTTTGTGATGAATTTGTGTATTACAATTAGGAAAATTAAGTAGAATTATTCATTTTGTGAACATCTTGATGTTGTGCCATCTTTTAGTTTGTGTATTTCAATCAGAAAAATTAAGTAGAATTAAGTAGAATTATTCATTTTATGATCTAGTTTGTGTATTACAGTTAGGAAAATTAATAAAAAAAAAATAGGAAAATTAAATAAAATTATAAAAAAAAAAAAAAATTAGAATTAGAAAATTAATTAGAATTATGGGTGATGTAGTTTGTGTATTACAGTTAGAAATATTAAGTAGAATTATTCATTTTGTGATCTAGTTTATGTTTTACAGTCAGGAAAATTAAGTAGAATTATTCATTTTGTGATGTAGTTTGTGTATTACAGTTAGGAAAATAGGTAGAACTATTCATTCTGTGATGTTGCTTGAAAGTTATCATTGGTTGAACAAACTGTGAAATAGGGGCAGATATAATAAGATTTCATCTTCTTTCTGCTCCCTTCATTTTATCCTACTTGTAATCTTGTATCTGATGAAACTGTCTTGTATTGTTCTTTTAAAATGAATGAATAAACATCAAAATCAAATCAAAATCAAGAATCTGCCTCTCTCTACTAATAGCTTAACTGCTAAAACATTTTTGGTGTTAAGTGTTTTTGTGTTTTTATAGTTGTGTTCTAGGTGAAATGTTTTGGTTTGAATTAGTTATTTATGTTTATGCATTGTTTGTCTTTGTCTCATCTCTCACCCCTCCTTGTTCGTGTAGGCTAGCCTTTGTGTATAAATTCCCCTGTTTGTTCATTGTGTGAGGTCAGTTTTTTGGTTTGTTATCCTATGTTAGGTATGCCTTAGTTGATGATTTCTGTTGGGCCCATTTTTCTATATTTTGAGATTAGATGTTGAAAGCCTTTTTGAAAGCATGGCTCCTCTCATGGTTTAGGGTTTTTCTTCTTCTTTTTCAGAGTACTTCTTCTTTTTCTTTTTTTTTTTGGTTTAAAAAATAAAAAAAGCCTTTGTCCTTAACTGGTGGATCTCACTTCTGACACCAACTGTGAGGGTCCGCCAGACCTGTGGTAAAGGCAAGACAGCTCCATCAGACAAGGAAATGCATACAGAGCATGAGGAGTGTGATACAGCGTGTGAAGAGGATGAAGAAGGGAGAGAGCCAACCATATCTGACTTGGCAGGGATCCTTCAGGCCCACATTGGACATTAGAAAGCTCAAGAGGCGCAGTGGGAGAATGAAATGGCACGTCAAAATCACAGGTTTAAGTCTCTCCAACACCAGTTCAGTTTTTTTCAAGAGGAGTTTCAGGCCCAGTCTTCTGCAGGCCTGAGGCCTTTTGTGCAATCCCATGCCCACTCCTCTGCAGCCTTGAGGCCTGATGATGTGGATAGTTCACCACCCGAAACTGCACTGTCTGCTGTTAAGTCAGGTGACTCAGTTTCTACACATTTTTTAAAGAACATAAACTGCAAAAGCTAAGTGATGATGATGACATTGAGCACTTCCTTATAACCTTTGAGAGGATAGCATGTGTTTGCAGATGGCCAAAAGGTGACTGGGCATTTCACTTGGTTCCATTATTGACTGGTAAAGCCAGGAGTGCATATGTACATATGGATGTGGATGAATCAATGGACTGTGATAATGTTAAAGCTGCTATTTTACAGAAATATGAAATTAACAGTGAGACTTATCGTCAGAGGTTCCTCTCTCTTCATGTGGAGCCAAATGAGTCCCCCAAGGAGCTTTATGTGAGAACTAAAGAACTGTATGGCAAATGGGTTCAGCCCCAAGGTAAGACTGTTGAAGAGATAAATGACGTCATAATTCTTGAACAATATTTCCGAATGTTGTCTCCAGAACGCAAAGTTTGGATTAAGGAACAAAACCCAAAAGATGCAGCAGAGGCAGTTTCCCTGGCAGATGCCTTTTTGGCTGCCTGGAGGCAGACCCAATCGTGGGTTTTTAGAGCTGCAAAAAGGGAGTTTATCCCAATTCCAGGTAACACCAGTCAAACTGGAAATGTGAAAGAAAAAGAAAAATAATAATATAATAATAATAATCATTTTATTTAAAATCGCCTTTCAGGACACCCAAGGACACTTAACAAACCAATACAGTGCAAACATTATCAGTGACAAATTGAAATATAAAATACATAAAGATTATAAAATGCAAAATAATAAAAATACATTTAGTAAAGTTAATGATAAGCTAGTCTAAAGAGATGTGTTTTCAGGGCTGTCTTGAACAGAGAAAGGGAGGTGGTGTTTCGAAGGTCTGGCGGTAGAGCGTTCCAGAGGTGAGGGGCAGAGCAGGTGAAGGCCCTGCTCCCCATGGTGGAGAGGCGGGCAGAGGGTACATGGAGATGTAGCGAAGAGGAGGATCTGAGAGAGCGTGATGGGATGGAGATTTGTAGGAGGTCAGATAGATAAGGAGGGGCAAGGTTGTGGATAGATTTGAACGTGAGAAGTAGAATTTTGAAGATGATGCGTGATTTAACCGGGAGCCAGTGGAGCTTCATTCATACACACATTCATACACCGGTAGCAGTAGTCTGCCATGCCAGGCGTTGCCAGTCCTACCGGGAGCAACTCTGGGTTAAGTGTCTTGCCCAGGGACACAACAAGGTATGCAGTGACCGGGGATCGAACCCGGGACCTTCCGGTCCTGAGCCGGTTGCCCTACCTCTACACCAGGTACACCCAAGGACACTTAACAAACCAATACAGTGCAAACATTATCAGTGACAAATTGAAATATAGAATTATAGAATAACTCTCAGCCCCTGATATAAATTGATTGGCATTAGGGGACTAAGAACCACCCCATATCACCTACAAACAGATAGACTCACAGAGAGGTTTAATCAGACTCTTAAGAACATGCTCCGTGAATTCATCAATGAAGTTGGATCTGATTGGGATCAGTGGATCCCTTACCTTGTTTGCATATCGGGAGGTTTCCCAAGCCTCTACTGGATTTTCTCCCTTTGAGTTGCTTTTTGGGCATGAGGTATGAGGTCCACTGGGCCTTTTGAAAGAAAGGTGGGAGGGGGAGAAAACTGCAAAGGAACCTCCATCCATCCATCTATTTTCTTCCGCTTAACTGGGGTCGGGTCCGGGGGATAGCAACCTAAATAAGGAGGCCTAGACTTCCCTCTCCCCAGCCACTTAGGCTAGCTCCTCCGGGGGAATCCCAAGGCATTCCCAGGCCAGCCGGGAAACATAGTCCCTCCAGCGTGTCCTGGGTCTTCCTCTGGGTCTCCTCCCGGTGGGACGTGCTCGGAACACCTTACCAGGGAGGCGTCCAGGAGGCATCCTAACCAGATGCCCGAGCCACCTCAACTGGCTCCTCTCGATGTGGAGAAGCAGCGGCTCTACTCTGAGTCCCTCCCGGATGACCGAGCTTCTCACCCTATCTCTAAGGGAGAGCCCAGACACCCTGCGGAGAAAACTCATTTCAGCCGCTTGTATCCAAGATCTCGTTCTTTCGGTCACAACCCAAAGCTCATGACCATAGATGAGGGTGGGAACGTAGATCGATCGGTAAATTGAGAGCTTTGCCTTTTGACTCAGCTCTCTCTTCACCACGACAGACCGGTACAGCGCCCGCTTCACTGCGGACGCTGCACCTATCCGCCTATCGATCTCACGCTCCAGTTTTCCCTCATTCGTGAACAAGACCCCGAGATACTTAAACTCCTCCACTTGGGGCAGGACCTCCTCCCCGACCCGGAGAGGGCACTCTACCCTTTTCCGGCTCAAGACCATGGCCTCGGATTTGGAGGAACTGATTCTCATCCCGGCTGTATCACACTCGGCTGCAAACCGCTCCAACGAAAGCTGTAGATCACGACCTGATGAGGCCAATAGTATCATATCATCTGCAAAAAACAGAGAAGCAATCCTAAGGCCACTAAAACGGATCCCCTCAACACCTTGGCTGCGCCTAGAAACTGTCCATAAAAGTTATGAACAGAATCGGTGACAAAGGGCAACCTTGACAAAGTCCAACTCTCACTGGAAACAAGCTTGACTTACTGCAGGCAATGCAGACTAAGCTCTGACACCAGTCGTACAGGGACCTAACAGCCCGTATCAAAGGGCCTGGTACCCCATACTCCCAGAGTACCCCCCACAGGGTCCCCCGAGGGATGCGGTCAAATGCCTTCTCCAAGTCTACAAAGCACATGTAAACTGGTTGGGCCAACTCCCATGTACCCTCCAGGACCCTGCTGAGGGTGTAGAGCTGGTCCAGTGTTCCACGACCAGGATGAAAACCATAGTGCTCCTCCTGAATCCGAGGTTCGACTATCCGACGGACCCTCTTCTCCAGAACCCCTGAATAGACCTTACCAGGGAGGCTTAAGAGTGTGATCCCCCTATAGTTGTGTAGTGATCTCTGGATCACTACACTCTCTCTGAAGGTCTCTGATACACCTTCGTCTCTGAACTGTCCCAGTGACACCTTTTCACTGATACTTTCAGTAAAAAGACATTAACACTATTTTATTACATTTATTTGAATCAAAACACATATTATTTCAGAAGAGACTTCCTTTTAATGTGTGTTAATTCAGAATTAATTCTGAGAATAACTTGTCATTGTTTGATCATGTTTTATGCTATTTCAAAATGTTGATCACTTCTTCATATGATGAATCAAACGGTGAAAGTTGAATTATATGTCACAATGACTTGTTCAGAGTTGTTTAGAAATGTTAAGACTTTAATCAAATGCTTAATCAGTAATATGTATGACTGGCGACAGGTTTCTGTCACTTGTCTAAACACTCTGCATAATCGTCACTTCTTTAACTTTTGATAACTCTTCTGACCCGAACAAATTCACACCCGTTTTCTGGGAAGCAACCAATAAGCGAGAGGGATTTACTAGGTCAACCTCCCCTTTTTAAGGCTTCACTTCCTGTCGGAGCCTAAAGTTTGCTGATGGGACCTCAAGCCATGAAGTTCCCCAAAGAGCTGAATGAACGCCAGTCACACGCTAAGGACACGTCATTCAGTTAAAAGATTTATGACATGCCAGTTATCAAGCTGTATAAAGCTTTATTTTAATGAAATTCCATCAAGGAATCTTTTATCTTGAAGAGCCAACCGGAACTGAGGTTGTTACTTCGGTGAAGTGGAAGCCGTCTTGTGAGCGAGCCGTTGCAAAAATGGACGCCGGTCGCCTGTAAACCGTAGCACGAACGGACAGTTCGTGAATGTGAGGTTGGGACAAGTTTACCGAAGCAGAGACCAAGAATCTTCGCACAGGTAAAACGTCGATGTCCATTCGACCGAGTCGAGCGGAAGCCACCGAGGAACTGCCATGTTTCTGGTTAAAACACATCAAGGTAATGCGTCTCCTCATCCTCCATCTTCTTTAATCCTCCATTTTCTCTTTTATGAAACTTTCTTATTTTAAGTAACTAAACTTTAAGTTATTGTGTCAGCAGAGATATAAGTTAATAACACCCATAACTTGTGTTCTGTTGTTCCTATGGAATTACGGACGCGTGTTTCATCTATGCTGAATTTAGTTATAGGAAATTTTGATCGATCCAAACATGTACAAATGTGTGATGTAATTCAATGATTTGTTAAAGGTGGGGTGTAGGGAGTGGTGGCGCAGAGGTTAAGAAGGTGCGCTTGTGATCGGAAGGTCGCCGGTTCAAGCCCCGGTACCGACAACATCAAAGATGTGGGTGGGATAAGTGAAGCGGTCACACTTGTCCATACACTTGTCTCCACCCTCATCTGCCCCACTCTGGGCCCTTGAGCAAGGCCCTTAACCCACACCATCTGCTCCCCCGGGAACCCTAGATATCAGCTCTCTGCTCCACACAGAGGGCTGTGGTTGCTCGGTGGTCTGTGGTTGTGTCAGGAAGGGCATCCGGCGTAAAAACAACTGCCAAATCTTCATGCGACTAGATCGCTGTGGTGACCCCTAACGCAGGGAAAAAGCCGAAAGAAGAAAAAAAAAAAAAAAAATTAAAGGTGGGGTGTGCAGTTTTTGAACACTCTGGGACTTAGAAATATTTTCAGCGCAGAAAAGCATTCTGCTCCCTCCCCTCAGAGCTATATATGGCTCAGAGGGGGAGCCACAGTCCGTTCTCTGTTGAACTTGGGATCCGCCCCCTGCTGTGTGTCTGCTGGAGCGCTGCAAAGTTCTGTGATTATATGTTATAAAAACCTTTTAAAAATATTATAAAACCATGGAGCACTTGTCCAACAACAGAAAATCCAGCAGAAAACAGCAGAGGTTCACGAAGCAACGTTTGGACATGATTAATTCGCTCGTGATTTCCTCTTTCTGTCAGCGCAGCTCTGGAATGTCTGGAATGGAATGCTCCGCCTCCTCTACATGTCCGCTCGGAGCGCTGCAAAGTTCTGTGATTATATGATAATAAAACCTTTTAAAAATATTATAAAACCATGGAGCAGTTGTCCAACAACAGAAAATCCAGCAGAAATCAGCAGAGGTTCACGAAGCAACGTTTGGACATGATTAATTCGCTCGTGACTTCCTCATGTCTGTCAGCGTTCCTCATTCCTGTGAGTGGAGGATGAAGCGATCACTTGACTTTTTGCAAAAAAACAAAATAAAAGTCCAGCTCTGTGATGAAGAAGGGATATTTAATAAATTTGTGTCACATACAAAACAGTCCTGCATCGCTTTGCAATCCTTTGAATGAGAACGAGCCGCAACGCTGAGGCTGTGAGTGACAGGCGGGGGCGTGGGTTGGGGAGTGACAAACAACTCTGTTTTGATTGGCTGGTCAGTGTCCTGGTCACTCTGTGTTTTCAGTGTTTTTATAAATGCTGATAGAGAAGCAAGGGAACTATAGTTTTTTTCAGAGATTACTTGGTCTAACATCAGTTTGTCAGTAGATAGTGACAGAGTGAAGAAATATGTTAAAAATATATTGTTTGAAAAGTTACAACTACATTACAATCTTACATACCCCACCTTTAATTAAATGATTCAGTTCATAAATTGACGTTTCATGTCTTTACATATCACCTCCAAGGTATAGAATTATTTATATTAAACTGAAAAAGAGAGAACTCGTTTAATTAATTATGTATTTTTGTGTCAGTCTAAACCCTGCCAATTTACATCTAAAGTAAATCAGTAAACTGATAAGTGCCTATATATATTATTACAGTTGGAACACACTCTACGGTTTCCCTTTTTGAATATGGGAACCACCACCCCAGTCTACCAATCCAGAGAAACTGCCCCTGATGTCCCAGTAATATTGCATAAGCTAACACAACCCCACAACATCCAGAGTCCTAAGGAACTCCGGGTGAATCTCATCCACCCCTGGAGCCCTACCACCACAGAGCTTTTAAACCACCTCGGTGACCTCAGCACCAGAGATTGGAGAGCCCAACCCAAAGTCCCCAGGCTCCGCTTCCTCAGTGGAAGACGTGCCAGTGGGATTGAGGAGGTCTTCGAAGTACTCTGCCCACCGATTCACAACATCCCGAGTTGAAGTCAGCAGCACGCCACCCCCACTATAAATAGTGTTGGTGGCGTACCGCTTTCCCCCCCGAGACGCCGGATGGTGGACCAGAATCGCCTCGAAGCCGTATGGAAGTCATTCTCCATGGCCTCTCCGAACTCCTTCCATGCCCGAGTTTTTGCCTCAGCAACCACCCGAGTTGCATGTCGTTTGGACTGTCGGTACCCATCAGCTGCTTCCAGGGTCCCACAGGCCAAAAAGGTCTAATAGGACTCCTTCTTCAGTCTGACAGCATCCCTCACTGCCGGTGTTCACCACCGGGTTTGAGGGTTGCCGCCACGACAGGCACCAACAACCTTGTGGCCACAGCTCCGATAAGCCCCCTCGACAATAGAGGCGCAGAACATGGTCCACTCGGACTCAATGTTCCCCGCCTCCCTCTGAACGTGTTCAAAGCTTTCCCGGAGGTGGGAGTTAAAGCTCCATCTTACAGGAGACTCTACCAGATGTTCCTAGCAGACCCTCACAATACGTTTGGGTCTGCCAGGTCTGACTGGCATCCTCCCCTACCATCTGAGCCAACTCACCACCAGACAGTTCATGCCCAGACAGTTGACAGTTCCGTCCCTCTCTTCACCCGAGTGTCCAAGACATGGGGCCGCAGATCAGATGAGATGATAATAAAGTTGATCATCAAACTGCGACCTAAGGTGTCCTGGTGCCAAGAGCACATATGGACATCCTTATGCTTGAACATGGTGTTCGTTATGGACAATCCATGACAAGCACAGAAGTCCAATAATAATAATAAAATCAGGGGGGCTGTTCCTCCCAACCATACACCTCCAGGTCTCACTGTCATTGCCCACGTGAGCATTGAAATCCCAGAGTAGAACAATGGAGTTCCCAGGAGGCGCACTCTCCAATACCCCCTCAAAGGACTTAAAAAAGGGTGGGTAATCTGAGCTGCTGTTTGGCGCATAGGCACAAACAACAGTCAGGACCCATCCCCCCACATGTAGGCGGAGGGAGGCTACCCTCTCGTTCACCGGGGTGAACCCCAACGTACAGGCACCAAGATGGGAGGCAACGAGTATGCCCACTCCTGCTCAACGCCTCTCACCAGGGACAACTCCAGAATGGAAGAGTGTCCAACCCCTCTCAAGGAAACTGGTTCCAGAGCCAGAGTTGAGGTGAGTCTGACTATTTCTAGCCAGAACCTCTCAACCTCACACACCAACTCAGGCTCCTTCCCCACCAGAGAGGTGACGTTCCACGTCCCAATAGCTAGCTTCTGTAACCGAGGATCAGACCGCCAAGGTCCCTGACCTCGGCCACTACCCATCCCACATTGCACCCGACCCCTTTGGCCATTCCCACAGGTGGTGAGCCCATGGGAAGGGGGACCCACAAAAGCCCAGCCACCAGGCGCTCGCCAGCATGCCCCACCTCTTGGCCTGGCTCCAGAGTCAGGCCCTGGTGACCCACGTCCGGGTGAGGGAACATTGACTCCATTTGTTTCACTAATCATAAGGGGTCTTTGGGCTGCACTTTGTCTGGTCCCTCACCTAGGACCTGTATGCCTTGGGTGACCCTACTAGGGGCATGAAGCCCCTGAAAGCATAGCTCCTAGGATCATTGGGACACTCATACCCCTCCACCACGGTAAGGTGGCAGCCTAGGGAGGAGGCAAAGGGACCTGTTAATACAATTTCTTATATCCTCCAGATGAGAGAGAAGTTGGAAAAGATTACCTCATTGGCTCAGGAACATATGCGTGTCTCTCAACAGAAGCAAAAACCCTGGTATGATCAAACTGCTCATGTGATGAGTTTTGAACCAGGTCAAAAGGTATTGGTACTGCTACCTACTGATGACAGTAAGATTACCTCATTGGCTCAGGAACATATGCGTGTCTCTCAACAGAAGCAAAAACCCTGGTATGATCAAACTGCTCATGTGATGAGTTTTGAACCAGGTCAAAAGGTATTGGTACTGCTACCTACTGATGACAGTAAGTTTTTGGCTCAGTGGCAAGGTCCATACGAGGTTGTTCAAAAACTGGGTCCCACCACCTATCTGTACTCCAGATCAGAGATACAGTACTAATGTTCTTCACATTAACCTGCTGAAGGAATGGGTCTCAAGGCCTGAGGAGAAGCAAGATGTATTTTTCATCAGAAGTGTATCATATGAGGAGGTGGAGGAACAATACCTGCCTCTACCATTAGCTTCTGCTCTTGACCTGAGTCATCTCTCCCCAGAGCAGCAGTGGCAAGTGAGAGCCATTTGTAACATCAATGTGTTTCATGATAGTCCTGGACGTACTGATTATATTAAACATGATATTCGTCTGAAAGAAAA
>JBBPBX010101188.1:0-12238 GCA_038048925.1 Garcialebias charrua
TGACGGTTGTTCCCCTGACGAGCTCCACCTATTCTTAAGGCTGCAGTCAAGTTCTACTCTTCGCTGGAGCATTGATGCCTACACATGTCCTCGTGGTCCTAAAGATTCTCCTGGTTCTAGCTCTCTGCTCGTCGTGCCTTGCCCTCCAACCACTTGCCTGCCTCATTCGCCCTCTGGGATTCATCTCAATGAGTTAAGGATTTTTTCTGGAACATTCATCCTCCTTTTTTCATCCGTAAGGAAAATAAACAAACAATATCAATTATTCTGTAAGAGCCTTCTGGTCAAGCCCATCTGACTGTCTGTTTTCATCTTCCAGGAAACCCAGAGGATCCCTGTATATATGTCTATAGTTATTAGCACTGTAAATAATAAACACTGTTACTTTTGCATCTCTTCGTCTTGTGTCGTTCTGGGTCTCGTTACCAACTGGGTTACCCTTTGAAATCATAACATGGATGAAAGGCGAAACGACTTCTGCTACAAACAAAGTCCAGTTGCTTCTGTATTGAATGCCTGTTTTGATTTTATCATGTCCTGGATGACTGAGAATCTTCACCAGCATTTCTCTTCTTACCTGATCATTTACTCCATTGCCCTGGAATCCTCCAGTAACCTCCTCCATGCCTGCAAAGAGATGACATCAAGTAAGCAATATCGTATTCTCTGGACAAAACCACCTCATTCTGTTACTACTAAATACTCACCATATCTCATCTTCTACAGCTCCCTCCTGTGCTTGTGTGAGTTGTTCTTGTAAATAAAAACACTTGCATGTTTGCAAACTGGTCTCTTGTGTCTCAGTTAAAGCTCTGGATATTGAAACTACGGAAAGTGATAACGTGTAGGCACTTCGTCCATATTTTTAAGTCAATAAATCTTCCCAAGTTTTTGTATAATAACTTATCTTAACAACTTTAGTAGTTTTAAAGTTTAAGAGCATCACGATCAGAATAAAGCCAGACGAGCAGAGGAAAAACAGCTATAGCATGTTGCTTCTTGAGCACAAAGTGGTAATGGTCATGAACAAAATGGGCTGCTACATCTTACTTTCTGAAACAGTCTGTATCTTGTCCACACAAATTCACCAATTAGTTATTCAGTATCTAAACAAATTAATAAATAATACCCTTGGTAGCACAACATTTTTGTACACATACACTCCAAGTTTGTTTAGGTAATGACAATGTTTAAAGATCCTTTCACCTGCAGACTTTCAGAGTATGGTAATTTACTGATCCCTGTATTTGTAGCAGCTGCTGAACAACTATTATAGGAACTCTACATAGCTGATCACAAACTAAATGACATGGATGGTGGGAGACATAAACATAAAAGGTTATCATACTTAGCAAAAAAAAAACCTGTATAAAAATGTTTTGACCTTCTTTGTTGTAACCAAAACTTGTTTGTTAATTTAATTTAATTTCATCTCAGTTTATTTACTGTATGTATGTAGTTCCACTTTACCACAAGTCATCTCTGGAGAACCTGTATAAAAATATTCACATACAGAGAAAATGCAAACTAGTAAAACGTATCTATTGAAGAAGCAGCTTGAGAATGTGAGACGGGTTAATCAGTGATGGTTTATCACATTACACACCCAGGGCTAGGACAAAAACAAAGGGAAGGAAGGATCGTATTCTAGGAATATTTTAAAACACACAAATGGATGGACAGATGGATGAATGGATAGATAGATGATTATGAAGCCTTTGTGCATTATGTTGTAACCCTTTTTTTCTTAATTTTTTTGGGGGGAGGGGTGATTTCAAGTTCAACTCTGAATAATAAAACCAGTTTACTCTCACACAATGATTGCTGGAGATAGGCAATGACTCCCTCACACCCCAGAAAGAATGGTTCGGTTGGATGGATGCAATTGTATGACAGCTATTTGAAATTGAGATCTTCTCTGTCAGCAGAATGCTTTTTTTTTTGCCTCCATACAACATAAATGATGAACATTATGTTTCTGAGTATCATACACATGCAAGCCAGAGGCACAATTTTATCTGGAAGCAATTCAGGCTTTCTTGCAATGGCGATGAGGAGTTATGACCTATGCAACAGACACATTATGCCACAACAGGTTTGCACTAACCACGCTGATTTAATAGCTGGATCTGAGTCTATTCGCCTCTGTTTGATGGATCTTTATGTATGTCTAGGAATACTGGTTGACACACAACTGTATTTACTGGTTAATAAAATCAGAATGTCTTCATAAAAATTGGGTTGAGGAACTAGAAAGTAATCTACAAAAGCCCTGATGTGTAAAATTGGATTTTCCATAGAAGCCATAGAGAGGAACAGTTGTCGATAAAGGTGGATGCACACTAGTGTTTATCATTTGCCTTTTTAATGCAAAAGAAAAAACAAACGCTTGAAGAATAGTCTTATACAGTATAGTTTACCATTTGCAACTATTGTTTAGAGATAATGGTCACAGGGATACCACCGGTTCAATGCCCCTTTTGTTTGACTCAGCATTTACCTGCAATGCAAATAGGTGATTCAATTTTGAACATGTGACAGAGTATAGCTTACATAGTAGTGCTGTCTGAAATGAGTGTGCATTTTCACAGTACATTACAGTTACATTAATGTAATCTTGCTTTGCTTTCATCTGAAATCAGTACACATATTAAGATTCAAATTGTATTCATTGACCATGCATACACTGATTTTACAGGTAATCCATTGTTTTAAGTATTCATAAACTGTTTATCTTTCAGAACAATATGTTATTGCATTACAACCCTAAATACTTGAAAGTTCTTTTTTATTTAGTTTTTTTTTTTAAAGAAGTATGTTGTGAAGAATATACTTCTTTTGGCTGCTCCCTTCTTCAGGGGTCGCCACAGCGAGCTAAATCGCATGAAGACTCGGCGAGTGTTTTTAAACCGGATGCCCTTCCTGACACAACTACAGACCACCAAGCTACCATAGCCCTAGTGGAGCAGAGAGCTGAAATCTAGGGCACCTGGGGGAGCAGATGGTGGGGGTTGAGAGCCTTGCTCAAGGGCCCAGAGTGGGGCAAATGAAGGTGGAGGCAGGTGTAGGTGCATCACCCTTTTGATTATGTCAGTCCGGGGAGTTGAACCGGCAACCTTCCAATCACAGGCCTACCTTCTCTAACCCCTGCACCAATCCCCCACTTATAGAATATAAGTTCACAATTATTTCCCAACTAAATTTTAGGAACAAATGCTTTAGACTAATTTGTATTTGAATAGGTATGCATTGGTTTCAATCATATTGTACTGATATTGAACTGATGTGAAAGGAAAACAGTTTTATTTATTTATTATTTGTATGTGTGTCTTGTAGTTTTTCCTTCTTTCCTGTTGGAGCTTGTTGGTACTTTTATATATTATGGGTCCAGCCTTGAAAATCTTGTGGACTTTTACAACCCTTGGACAGTGTCTAGGAGGCACAGGGCATAACACAAATTATAAACTAAAAGCAAAAGCTAATGACTCGAAAACAGCCCAATTTGACATTAAAATGATGTATTATTCTAATAGTTCTGGGTGTTTTAGGCAGAAGGGAAGCCAATCACTTCAGGGTCTCCATGGTCAAAACAACAAACAAAACAATGCCCCTTCTGACTAGAAAACAAAATCACTTCGTATTAAAAAAAATGAAAACTACAAATTCCTAAACTCCCTGTCTGGCCAGAAAAAAAGAGAAAAGTTGTTTAAAATAAAATGGCAGAGAACCTCTACCAAACTTCCTATCTAGGTAAAAGTACTTCTCAGAGTTGCTAAAAATGCTTTGTACACACAGTTGAATTCAGAGTCAACCACACCACAACATTGCTAGTGGGAAAAATAAAATGCTCAAGAAAAAAAGGGGCGTGGCACTAGATCACAGAAGTTTTTATGCAGTCCACTGATGAGGAAGAAGTGATTCCAGGTGTGGTGTGACATCAGCATGTTGTGACATCAGGCCTGTAAACAAGCAAAGGAAGAGAAAGTTGTCCTCTAAAAGAACCCCAGAAATCAGCACAGTACTGTATTGCAGAATAAGGACATTCTAATCATGTTGTAGTTAGGTGGAATTGTGTCACAGATCAGAAAATACCAACACAAAGTATTTATTTATTATTATTATTGTTATTATTATCATTATCATTATTATTATTGTTATTATTATTGTTGTTTTTGTGGGACAATAATGTGGGACAACAGAACATGCAGTAACAATTCCATCCATTCATCCATTTTCGTCCGCTTATCCGGGGTCGGGTCGCGGGGGTAGCAGCCTAAGTAGGGAGGCCCAGACTTCCCTCTCCCCAGCCACTTGGAGCAGCTCCTCTGGGGGAATCCCAAGGCGTTCCCAGGCCAGCCGAGAAACATAGTCCCTCCAGCGTGTCCTGGGTCTTCCTCTGGGTCTCCTCCCGGTGGGACATGCCCGGAACACCTCACCAGGGAGGCGTCCAGGAGGCATCCTAACCAGATGCCCGAGCCACCTCAACTGGCTCCTCTCGATGTGGAGAAGCAGCGGCTCTACTCTGAGTCCCTCCCGGATGACTGAGCTTCTCACCCTATCTCTAAGGGAGAGTCCAGACACCCTGCAGAGAAAACTCATTTCAGCCGCTTGTATCCGAGATCTCGTTCTTTCGGTCACAACCCAAAGCTCATGACCATAGATGAGGGTAGGAACGTAGATCGATCGGTAAATTGAGAGCTTTGCCTTTCGACTCAGCTTTCTCATCACCACGACAGACCGGTTCAGCGCCCGCTTCACTACGGATGCTCATGCCTCATCCCGGCCGTATCACACTTGGCTGCAAACCGCTCCAGTGAAAGCTGTAGATCACGATCTGATGAAACCAATAGGACCATATCATCTGCAAAAAACAGAGAAGCAATTCTAAGGCCACCAAAACGGATCCTCTCAACACCTTTGGCTGCGCCTAGAAATTCTGTCCATAAAAGTTATGAACAGAATCGGTGACAAAGGGCAACCTTGGCGGAGTCCAACTCTCACTGGAAACAAGCCTGACTTACTGCCGGCAATGCGGACCAAGCTCTGACACCGGTCGTACAGGGACCTAACAGCCCATATCAATGGGCCTGGTACCCCATACTCCCGGAGTACCCCCCACAGAACCCCCCGAGGGACGCGGTCGAATGCCTTTTCCAAGTCCACAAAGCACATGTAAACTGGTTGGGCAAACTCCCACGCGCCCTCCAGGACCCTGCTGAGGGTGTAGAGCTGGTCCAGTGTTCCACGACCAGCACGAAAACCACACTGCTCCTCCTGAATCCGAGGTTCGACTATCCGACGGACCCTCCTCTCCAGAACCCCTGAATAGACCTTACCAGGGAGGCTTAAGAGTGTGATCCCCCTATAGTTGGAACACACCCTACGGCCCCCCTTTTTGAATAGGGGAACCACCACCCCAGTCTGCCAATCCAAGGGAACTGCCCCCGATGTCCACGCGATATTGCAGAGTTGCGTAAGCCAACACAACCCCACAACATCCAGAGCCCTAAGGAACTCAGGGCGAATCTCATCCACCCCTGGAGCCCTGCCACCGCGGAGCTTTTTAACCACCTCGGTGACCTCAGCTCCAGAGATTGGAGAGCCCGACCCAAAGTCCCCAGGCTCCGCTTCCTCAGTGGAAGACGTGCCAGTAGGATTGAGGAGGTCTTCGAAGTATTCCGCCCACCGACTCACAACATCCCGAGTTGAGGTCAACAGCACGCCATCCCCACCATAAATGGTGTTGGTCGCGTACCGCTTTCCCCCCCTGAGATGCCGGATGGTGGACCAGAATCGCCTCGAAGCCGTACGGAAGTCATTCTCCATGGCCTCTCCGAACTCCTCCCACGCCCGAGTTTTTGCCTCAGCAACCACCCGAGCCGCATGCCGCTTGGACTGTCGGTACCTATCTGCTGCTTCCGGGGTCCCACAGGCCAAAAAGGCCCAATAGGACTCCTTCTTCAGCATGACAGCATCCCTCACCGCCGGTGTCCACCACCGGGTTCGAGGGTTGCCACCACGACAGGCACCAACAACCTTGCGGCCACAACTCTGATAAGCTACCTCGACAATAGAGGCGCGGAACATGGCCCACTCGGACTCAATGTCCCCCGCCTCCCTCGGAACGTGTTCAAAGCTCTCCCGGAGGTGGGAGTTAAAGCTCCGTCTTACGGGAGACTCTGCCAGACGTTCCCAGCAGACCCTCACAATACGTTTGGGTCTGCCAGGTCTGACCGGCATCCTCCCCCACCATCGGAGCCAACTCACCACCAGGTAGTGGTCAGTGGACAGCTCCGCCCCTCTCTTCACCCGAGTGTCCAGGACATGCGGCCGCAGATCAGATGAGACGACAACAAAGTCGATCATCGAACTGCGACCTAGGGTGTCCTGGTGCCAAGAGCACATATGTACACCCTTATGCCTGAACATGGTGTTCGTTATGGACAATCCATGACGAGCACAGAAGTCCAATAACAGAACACCACTCGGGTTCAGATCAGGGGGGCCGTTCCTCCCAACCACACCCCTCCAGGTCTCACTGTCATTGCCCACGTGAGCGTTGAAGTCCCCCAGTAGAACAAGGGAGTCCCCAGGAGGCGCACTCTCCAATACCCCCTCCAAGGACTCCAAAAAGGGTGGGTAATCTGCGCTGCCGTTTGGCGCATAGGCACAAACAACAGTCAGAGCCCGTCCCCCCACACGTAGGCGAAGGGAGGCTACCCTCTCGTTCACCGGGGTGAACCCCAACGTACAGGCACCAAGATGGGGGGCAACAAGTATGCCCACTCCTGCTCGGCGCCTCTCACCAGGGGCAACTCCAGAGTGGAAGAGTGTCCAACCCCTCTCAAGGAAACTGGTTCCAGAGCCAGAGCCATGTGTTGAGGTGAGTCCGACTATTTCTAGCCGGAACCTCTCAACCTCACACACTAGCTCAGGCTCCTTCCCCACCAGAGAGGTGACATTCCATGTCCCAATGGCCAGCTTCTGTAGCCGAGGATCAGACCGCCAGGGTCCCCGCCCTCGGCCACCACCCATCCCACATTGCACCCGACCCCTTTGGCCCCTCCCATAGGTGGTGAGCCCATGGGAAGGGGGTGCAGTAACAATTAAACTATGAAATTGAAATCATAAAAGTAGAGACTTACATAACATATAAGGAGGTATACAATTATTTTTGTTCAGAAGATTTTTGTACATAATGGAACTAAAACATACCTGTCAAGTTTTGGATTTAAAAATAAGGGACATTTTCTGCCGGGTACTCCAAGCCATCCCACTAGCCCAGGGGTCTGCAACCTTTACGATAAAAAGAGCCGTTTTTAACCGTTGTTCACTACATTAAACATGTCCAGAGCCGCAACAACCTGTTACAACTGTTTCTACATCTGACTGGACTCTAGCTGCTCAACATCTGACAGGACTCTAACTGCTCAGCATCTTAAAGGACTCTAGCTGTTTATTATCTGATAGAATTCTATCTGTTCAACATCAGCTGTTCAAAAATCTAATGGACTCTAGCTGTTCAACATCTGACAGGACTCTAGCTGTTCAACATCTGACATGACTCTAGCTCTAGCTGGTTATCAACTGGTGGCCCATGGGCCACTTTGGGTTTGCTGGAGGGGATTTTGTGGCTAGTAAGGGTCACACTATAAAGCAAAATATATCTAATGCTTTTTAACATTTATTAAAGAAAAAGACCAGATTCTTGTAAAGGGGAAGTTTTCAGTGTTTATCTGTTTTTAAATATAAAAATATATATATATAAACTATGCAGACAGTTCTTCATGAAAAGAAATAAAGCATCAAATTAAAGTATGTTTTACTCGTACTCGCTCCAGTGTTCACATATTTGTAAAAGAAATGGCATCAAATCTGTTTGAATTCATTCTTTTTTGTTGTTTGTACCACCAATAAAATTCAGTTTTATGTCAGTTTTAGCCAAAGCTTGAAAGAGCCACTAAAGAGGGAGCAAAGAGCCACATGTGGCTCCAGAGCCGCAGGTTGCAGACCCTTGCACTAGCCCAACCAAAGTCCAGGACCCCTTACATTTTAAGACAGGTTTACAAGAAATCTAAAATAACTACCTATCAGCCACTTACAAACCAGTTATGTGATCACAATCTGATATGCCTACCTTTGTTGACATTGAAATGCTGTGAACATTCTTGCCTCTAGCCCGCGTTTGTGCTTGACGGATTTTTCATGCTGACGGACATCGTTCCTTCCCCCATGAGAGACACTAAAGTCGCAGTTACAAATCTTACAAAACGGGTAATTGTGCCCCACCCTACTCTTCTTTAAATTCGCTGTCCCATTATTCAAGGTATTTACACAAAGTCTTAACTTTTTTGGCAGGGACGCCTTCTCTCTCGTTACATTTATCTATCTCTGGTGTGTTTTTCCGGGTTTGTTCCCACTGCCGGCACTAACATCGCGAGAACTGCCACCGAGGCTACTGCAGGTGGCAGTTCTCGCGAGGCTAGTGACAGAGGCACTGGAATGTTTTTATTTTTTTATTTTTTATAATATTATAATACAGGAAATTTCCGGGAAAATAATAATTCGGGATGACGACGGGAAAGAGGGGTAAAATCCGGTAGTTTCCCGGCCAAAACGGGAGACTTGACAGATATGCTAAAAATGCATTTTTCATGGTCACAAACTACGGTACATTTATTCAGTTAAACTGGTTACCATGTAATCTTTCTCCTTTGTGCAAGGGCAAAAGATCAAGCATACAGCATTAAATCAAACCTTCTAGAGTTATGCCATTTTTCTTCAAAGTTGCAATGCAGCAGAAATTTAGGACACTACTTATTGTCAATACAACAATAATTATTATTATTCATGGTTTTTGACTTCAGAGTCAAAACCTAAAAGTTATGCACCATAACTCATGTTCCCTGAAGGAAGGGAACGAGGTGCAACATACTTGCTATGGGAATTGCGCCCCCGCGTGATTACCTGAAGGAATATACTCACGCCTTTACGGCTAGGGGCGTCACCGCCGCGCCAGAGGCCCCGCCCTCTGGGTACTTAAGCGGCCTGCGCCCCTCCATCTTTCTCCAAAATTGCACTTCACCGAGCTTTCAGCATTGAAAGGGCCAGCTATGTTGCACCTCGTTCCCTTCCTTCAGGGAACATGAGTTATGGTGCATAACTTTCAGTTCCCTTTCAGTTGGTCTCTCGGTGCAACATACTTGCTATGGGAACGTAATCCATTCACGCCCTTGAAATGCTCAGCAAAGTACAAGTGAGAACATCCGTCCTAAATGACAGGTATCCCTAAGCTATTGTCTGCAGGGAATGCAGGAGGCACATGCTAAGAGGAAATAATGCCAAATGCAAGAAACACCAACATGATGTTTCCACTAGGCATATATATGTATACACCAACTAGAGACAGCTTAAGCGTGCTCAATCAGTGTGAAAGCATAGCATCCCCTTTTTCTCAATGGGACATCCTGAGAAAACAGGAGGAAAAAATGGACCCACCATGTCACAAGAAATTGGGTGACCGATGTAGAGGTAGAAACCTAAGCCAAGCACAGGGTAACCTTACAAGTCCTTTTTACTTTGTTCTTTGTTTTGGGACAAAGCAAGCAAAGCCTTAGGCTCTCAGACAGATCCCTTCAGAGGCCAGGCTGAAAGTTGCCACAACTCTGGACGTGGATGTAGAAGCTGCCCATGCGCCTGAGTCAGTAGGTCCCTGTGAGAAGGTAAATGCCATGGTATCCCAGATAGCATTGAAATCAGCTCTGGGAACCACGTCTTCTGTGGCCACCTTGGGGCTATGAGGATTAAGGAGAGAGCTCCCTGACGTACCCGTTCCAATGTTGCCCCGATCAGAGGGACAGGTGGAAAGGCATAGTAGAGCACCCCTGCAGGCCAATCATGTGCCAGAGCATCCATACCCAATGGAGCGTCTGCTTCCCTCAAGGAAAAGTAGAGGTCACAGTGTGAGCTAGCCCTGCAGGCAAACAGGTCCACAGAGGCTTTCCCAAATCGTGACCAGACCTGTTCCATAATTTGTGGATTCAGACTCCATTCCGACGCCAAAAGGGGTCCTCTTGACAGGGCGTCAGACCCATAATTTAGTTCACCGAGGACATGAGTCACCCTAAGTGACAAGATTCTTGGAGCACACCATGTGAGCATCCTCTGTGCCAATCCTAGGAGGGCCCGGGACCTTGTCCCTCCCTCTCTGTTGATGTAGGACACTGTGGTCCTGTTATCTGATTTCACCAGGATGTGTTGCCCAGCAATCAGACCTTTATTGAAGAAATATTTTAGAGACAGGAATACGGCCAACAATTCCAGGAAGTTGATATGTAATCTTGCTTCCTGTTCATTCCAAAGGCCGCGGGCATTCTGATTTCTACAGATCGCCCCCCATCCAGTTTTTGAGGCGTCCGTCGTGATGACCACACGAGATGACACCCTTCCCAATGAGACCCCTTCCGTGAAAACGGACAAGTCTCTCCAGGATTCCAGGGCCTCCAGGCACTCTGGGTCTATCCTAACCTTCTCTGCCTGATTAGGCAAGTCGGGTTGTATTCGTTGGTTTAGCCATACTTGTATGGGCCGCATTTTCAGTAATGCGTGTGGCACACAGGGAATGGCTGCCGCCAAGAGGCCTAAGAGGCGTTGGCAGGTTTTCACAGGGACCCGTTGGTCCAGTTTAAATTTTTCCAGGCAACGGCGAATGGAGGAAACTCGTTCCTTCGAGAGCCATGCTCTGTACTGAACGGTGTCGATCTGTACTCCCAAAAATACGGTAACCCGCGATGGAGTCAAATCGCTTTTTTGTAGGTTTATGACAAACCCAAGAGACTCCAGGTGAAGAATCACCCTATAGGAGTGTGACTGAGCCTGCTTTCTACTTTCAGCTAGAATCAGCAGGTCATCCAGGTAATTCATGACCCTGAGTCCTTGATTCCTAAGAGGGGTCAGGGTTGCATCCAGACATTTGGTAAATGTGCACGGAGCAGTCTTTAAACCAAAAGGTAAAGCTTTGAATTCATAAGCGTTACCTTCGAAGGCAAAGCGGAGGAACTTCCTGTGTTTCCTCCATACACCTATATGGAAATAGGCATCTTTTAAATCCACTGTACACGCGTAGTCTCCAGGTCTCACAGACTGGAGAACTTGCCGTAGTGTAAGTATCTTGAACTTAAATATTTTAATCCTCTTGTTAAGGGTCCTAAGGTCCAGAATTGGTCTCAGGGAATGATCCTTTTTTGGCACCAGGAAGTATTTGCTATAGTGGCCAGAGCGTAGCTTGCGTCCTAGGACCAAGCTAATCACTCCCTTTTGCAACATTGTTGAGCCTTCCTCCCTTAATAATAATAATAATAATTAATTCAATTTATAATGCACTTTTCATTACTGAAAATCTCAAAGTGCTACACATATATTGAATGCTACACACATTCATAAACCGGTGGCGGCAGACTACCATGCAAGGTGCTTTCCAGTCCTACCGGGAGCAACTCAGGGTTAAGTGTCTTGCCCAAGGACACAACGACACATGGTGCGGGTCCCGGGAGTCGAACCGCCAACTTTCCGATCGGGAGACGACTGCCCTTACCACTACGCCACGGCTGCCCTAGTACGTGTGCACATTTAGGGTTAATTTTAGATTGCAGCACCCCTGTGAAGCGGGGCGGTCTCTTTAAGAACTGCAACTTGAGTCCATGGCGTATCCTTTTCATGACCCACTCATTTGGTAAACATGCCTTCCAGGCCTGCGCATGCGCGCAGAGCCTGGAGGGCATTTTGAATTGTTGCTATCTGCTATTGCTGCTGTCCATTATACAGGTCAGCAAATGTTTAAGATGGGTTTTACACCATCTAGCAACTGCTCACAGTGCATAAGTAATATACCCGATGATTATATGGCACGTCTTCCACTGAGGAAGCAGAGCCTGGGGACTTTGGGTCGGGTTCTCCGATCTCTGGTGCTGAGGTCGCCGAGGTGGTTAAAAAGCTCTGCGGTGGCAAGGCTCCGGGGGTGGATGAGATTCGCCCGGAGTTCCTTAGGGCTCTGGATGTTGTAGGGTTGTGTTGGCTTACGCGACTCTGCAATATCGCGTGGACATCGGGGGCAGTTCCCTTGGATTGGCAGACTGGGGTGGTGGTTCCCCTATTCAAAAAGGGGGACCGTAGGGTGTGTTCCAACTATAGGGGGATCACACTCTTAAGCCTCCCTGGTAAGGTCTATTCAGGGGTTCTG
>JBBPBX010101189.1:0-12238 GCA_038048925.1 Garcialebias charrua
TGTGAAATCGGTCAAGAAGTTTTTCTACTTACATGGCTTACATGTTGTCATGTAAGAACAATATCGCGTCCACTGTAGCAGGTTTGAGAGATGTCCTCCTCTGATCGATTGTGAGTCCAGCCGCGCTGAAAACTCTCTCGCTGCTGCTGCTGCTCGCTGGGATGCAGAGCACAGATCTCGCCAACTTGGCCAGTTTTGGGTACACACTCGAGTTTAATTTCCAGAATCCAAGCAAGTCTCTTTCATCGGCCACAGCATGCTTTAGAGTGGTGTACAGCGTGACCTCATCTTCTTCACTGTCTGATTCATCCACTGCGTTCTCCCACTCAGCAAAAGAACTTGATGTTGTTCTTCTTTGTTTTGATGGAGGAGGTGTGAGCGCGCTGCTCGCGGTGACTTTTGATGTTGAAGCTTCAGGAAGTTCAGGTGCGGCAACTTGTTCCGCCGCAGATGAGAGCAGTGTGCGGACGTGAGCGTGCACCTGACGCACGTCAGCTGGTGACATCATTTTGAGCTTGTTAAAGTTAGGCCACAGAAATAATGCAACTCTGTGCAAGTCGTGGATAATAATTTTGCGCTCCAGCACTTCTGCATGTCTGCGGCGCAGAAACGCCTGCTGCGGAGAGTCTGTGTGTGAGGACTGGCAGTGTTGCTTCAGTTTCTCATTCCAGAGACAAACCAGGTTGATGGTGGGATATTTGTCACCCTCCAGTTCTCTCTGTGCACGGTAAAATGGTTCGAGAAATGTCACTAAAAAGTCCAGCATGTCGGGGGAGACGCTGTCCAGGCGCGCCTGCTCTCCGCGAGCCTCCATCTTCTCACACAGCTCATTGTAAATATCTAGCACAGATTTAAGTGTGAGGTACACAGTGCTGAATCTGGTCTCACCCATCTGCAGTACAGTTTTTGAGAGCTGCGCAGCTAGACCAGATTGTTTTATATATCTCACAAGAGCTTTGGCTGCCGCGATGGTCTCAGCTATTTCTGGGGCGTTTCCAGCCAGTGCGTCAGGGTCCAGCCCGTGGCGCAGGACGGTGTTTATTAGATGATCAAAACAGTTAATCCTCCTGTCTGACTCCAAGGCTTTAATAATATTGCTTCCTTGATCTGTCACCCAAACTATTTTATTTAGGGAGGAGGGGTCCAGGCCAAATTTGTTAATAAGCAGGCGCAATATTTCCTTTCTGATATTTTTGCCTGTTTTAGCGTCTTCTGCTGGAAACACGGCTGTCGTCAGAGTTTTTCCAACTAGTTTAAAGTCACTTCCGATGAAGTGGCAGGTGATTGCCATGTAACTTGTTTTTTTGTAATCATCAGTCCACATATCTGTGCTCATTGCAATGTCACCAGTCGCAAGAGCCTTTTTCAGTGTTTGGATTAAGGCTTCTCTTTTTTCTTCGGCCATTTCTGCGCACATCTTTGAAACTGTGTTGCGGTGTGGCAGAACGGATTCTGCAGAGACACGACCATAAGTGGCACCAACATTTATTAACTCTTGAGCCAGTCCTCGAAAACCTTCTCCACTCACCACGTTAAAAGGCCTGATGTCTTTGCAGCAAAACGTGACGCACTTTTCCGTGATGGATTGCTTGAATCGCTGCGGGACTTTCTGCACGTTCACAAATGACGTCATTGAGCTTTGACTTTCACTTTTTTTCGGAGGAGGCTGACACACTTTGCTATGTCGACTCAGTGAGGAGGTCCCAGTTTTTTTGCTGTCATAGCTGAGCACAACGCCACATTTGATGCACCTCACAAAACCAACGCACGCCATTTTGTCGTCAACTACAAGTTTAAAATAGTTCCAGACCTCAGACTTTCCACTCTGGTGGCTTTGAAGACTGAGTTCTCCCGTTTTCAGCTTTTCTTGAACTCTTTCAGGCTCCATTATGCCGCTTGTTGTTGTTGTTGTGTAGGTCAAGTGCAGATCCTCAGTCAGTAGGCCGCAGAGGAGCAAAGCAGGGTGGGCGGGGCTGAGTTGCGCAATTTAGTGGCTGCGCTGCGGTTTTCACCATCTAAATTCACTCTATTAATTATTTCCTCATCAGTAAACTTACTGCCTTATATTCTTTACAAGCAGATTAAAACAATTTTATATTGTGTGCATTTTTATTTAGTTTTGTTTGTGCTGTATGATTAAAAAAAAACACATCAAAGCCCGAGCCCGACCCGGCCCGCCAATCAAACGCAAAAATATGGCCCTACCCTACCCAAAGTCGGGTAGGGCTCGGGTAGGGTAGGGCTCGGGCGAAGAAACGACACCTCTAATACTATGGTCCATAGTGTCGAAGGCTGCAGTGAGGTCAAGGAGGACAAGGACGGAGGGAGAGCCAGTGTCAGCAGCCATGAGGATATCATTTGTAACTCTCAGTAATGCAGTCTCAGTACTGTGAGCTACTCTGAATCCCGACTGGAACTTCTCGTACAGAGAGTGTTGCTGTAGGTGGTCCTGCAGCTGAGCAGCAACTGCTTTTTCCAGCACTTTAGACAGAAACGGGAGGTGGGAAATTGGGCGGTAATTAGAAAAAATGTCGGGATCCAAATTAGATTTTTTCAGAAGAGGCCTAATGATGGCAGTTTTTAGAGGCAGTGGAACATGACCAGATTGTAGAGACTGATTTATTATTTGTGTGATTAATGGGCTTATTGCAGAGTGATTGGATTTTATGAGAGATGAGGGGAAGGGATCCAGGGCGCAGGATGAAGGCTTCATTTTCTTTATGATGGACTCCACCTCACTCTGAACAACCTCATCAAAGCTGCTCAGGGACCCAGGATGCAGACGGGTAGATGGTAAACGAAGATCAGGGAGGTTGTGAAGCTGAGATCTGATGGTGTCAATTTTGTTTTTAAATGATGAAAGGAACAGGTCGCATTTTTGAACACATTCCTCAGAAGTTTGTTTAATGGGATTAAGTAGATGAGTTACTGTGGAGAAGAGCTGTTTAGAGTTACCAGGGCAGGTGTTGATGATGTTGGAGTAATACTTGGAGCGTGCTTCTTTAAGAGAATAGGCGTATGCTTTCTGATGTTCTTTGTATGCCTGCTTATGTACAGAGAGACCAGATGATTTTACACGTCTCTCAATAGCACGGCCAGTTGCCTTCATCCTGCGCAGCTCATCAGTGTACCAGGGGGCTGAACGGGAGAAAGACACCAGTCTTGTCTTCAAGGGAGCATGTAGGTCCAGAAGCTCTTGGAGAGATCGGTTGTAGTAATCAACGGAGTCATTGGCAGATGAATGATTGACAGCGGTCAGGGCGTGAAGATCAGCGGACAGAACATCAGGGGAAATGTTTTTAAAGTCCCGGAACTGGATGGGTCGCTTTGGGTTTGAAGCAGGCAAAGTTGAAGGCACTTCCAGAGAGATGACACTGTGGTCCGAGACACCCAGGTCATATACAGACAAGTTATTGATGAGTACAGTGTCTGTAATCACCAAATCCAGAGTATGCCCCCTGCTGTGCGTAGGGGCGTCCACATGTTGGGTGAGATTAAGAGAGTCCAGAAGAGACTTAAAATCTGTTGCCAACGGGGAAGAGGAATTGTCCATGTGGATATTTAAATCTCCAAGAAAAATAGTTTTCACAGGGGAGGTGCAGAAAAAGGTGAGGAGGTCATGCATCTCTGAGTTAAATGAAACATGCGGTTTGGGAGGTCTATAAATCAATATAACGTTCATCAGGAGTGGGGCTTTGAAGTTGAAGGCCAAACTTTCAAAAGAGGAAAAGTCCTGAGAAGCCAGATGTGTCAATTTTAAATTATTGCGGTAGATTACAGCCAGACCACCACCGCGGCCAGTGCTGCGGGCTCTCTGCAGATAACTGTATCCAGACGGACAGGCCTCATTTAGAGAACTGTACACATCTGGCTGATGCCAAGTCTCTGTAAGACACATGAGGTCCAAGTCCTTCTCCAGAATGTGATCGTGAATTAGGCATGATTTGTTTGATAGTGACTGCACATTGAAAAGTTCTAATTTAATACCAGTTGGTGTAGAAGCCTTTTGAACCGGTTTCAGCAGACTGAAGTCCACTCCACGTTTTCCTTGCCACTTCGTGCGCTGTGGACTACAAGGGACTACAGACGCAGCGTTCTGATGACGTCGTCGAGGTGCGACACGTCTCTTGGACGAGACACACGCGATAGACCCAACCTGCGGCTGTCCAGAGTAGATGGATATCTTTCGAGAGCTTCTGTGGATATAACGAGGTCTACGCAGAAGTCCCAGTTGTTTGATGGTGGAAACAGAGGGAGGAATGGAGCAGTTGTTAAGTCCAAGCAGCTGCGAAGCGGAATACGTCAACATCGTGCCAGCCAAGCCGGGGGAAGCTAGCACAGAGCTAGCCACTAGCAGCAGACCCGCGGCTCCGAAAGAAACAACCAAGAAGCAGAGGGATGTAACTTGGTTGAGCATATCGTGAAGAGGAGCACAGGAGAAAATCCAGGACAGTCCAGATGACACAGGAGGTTGACAGGCAGTAGGTGAGTGGAACAATAATTGCAGCTACGTAGTTCTTGAAGTAAGTTCGTGCTGGAGTTTGACAGGAGGTAGACAGCCCAAATTCCGGTTAGGAAGAGCTAGCCAAGCTGTCCGTAAAATCCTTATTAAAAAAACCACTGAACAAAACGAGTCCAGATAAATGTCCAAAAAAATGTCCAAAAAATAGCAACAGTAAAATAACTATTTAGCGTGGAGAAGCTGCGACATCACGCCAGCGTCCTCTCCAGCTGTGTGAAATGATTTATGCTGCATGCATTGAACCTCATATCATACTACAAAGGAAGTTGTACCCCTTTTCCTGCTTAAATTTGTCTTGTTTAAAAAAAGAAACATTACTTAAACCTTTCGAAAAAAAAACTAATAAAATTGTGAGTTATTAATTTGTTGATGCTTCAGATTTTGGTTTTTGAAAAATCTTTGAAACTGTACGAGTGCTACTATACACAAAATAAAAAGTATCAGACCATAGCAAGCAAAAAGCTTCCTTTCGATGCATAACTGGATGAGTGTAAACAAGGAAATAATGGAATCTGCAAAACTTTTTTGCACATTAAAAGCCACATTGACATACACAGGTGTCTGTCATTGCATGGTTCCATGGTGTAGCGGGCATCACGTCTGCTTTACACGCAGAAGGTCCTGGGTTCAAACCCCAGTGGAACCATCATTCAGTAATGGTTGTACGTTCTTCACTAACAAAAACCTGTAACAATCATTCGAGTTGCTTCATCTTACATTGTAGAAGTGACAATATTTTACTGCGGTAATCTGTTGTTTGTTGTGGAAGTTACTAAGTTGTGTATCTTTATAAAACACTATGAAGTTACATGACCTTTTCAAAGATTGTATTCAAGGTTTACTTTAAGAAAATGTTTTAACATAGGTTGACTTAAAAGATGTCTAAAGTCATTTTCAGACCCTGATTTTGACTTGTATTGACTGTAGGAGCTTCAGTATGTCGAAAGGAATTCCAAACTACCTTGCTTAGAAAGCTTCATTGTAAGAAAAAAAAAGAAGATAACCAAAAAAGTATCTGTGGACTTCCGAATATGGGTACTTTACCACAGTCGAAAAGTAGGAAGTCATAAAGAAGACAGGAACAAGGTGTGTTTGATAAGTTACCTCTGATTGAGCTTCGATGATTCCAAAGTGTAGCAGTCACCAGGTCTAATTCACATGTAGGTCCTGGGTACAACCCCAAGTGCAACCAACCAGGACTTATGTTTTCCAGAGGTCAGTCAAGAACTATTGTTTGTTCCAGAAAGCAGTGTTGACGAGCAATTCCTTTTCCTTGTCCTCTGGCCATATTGTCAGGCAAGTTGGACAACCTTATCTCTGTCAAATCTGTCTCAATTGTTGTATTCAACTAGTCAAAGTCTTCTACACAACAAAGTGAAATTGTGAGGTAGTAAAATTGTTGATGTTGTGGTTTAAGTTTTGGAAAAATCTTTGCATTTGTACAAGAAGTGCAAACCACTAAGTGAAAGGAAACAGTACGCAACTGGCAAACTCCTGCGTTTGGAAAAACACAACCGGATGGTTGACTAAAATTGAGGAAACTGATCACCGCAAGACTTTCACAAACATGTGAAGTCACACTAAGTACACAGATGGCTTGTGCAATGAGGTTCCATGGTGTAGCGGGCATCACGTCTGCTTCACACGCAGAAGGTCCTGGATTCAAGTCCCAGTGGAACCAAAAGTTGTCCATCTCTTCTATTGTTTTAATAGAATTAGTTTTGACCAGCAGATTGTTATCATTGAACCTCATATCATACTACAAAGGAAGTTGTACCCCTTTTCCTGCTTAAATTTGTCTGGTTAAAAAAAGAAACATTACTTAAACCTTTCGAAAAAAAAACTAATAAAATTGTGAGTTATTAATTTGTTGATGCTGCGGATTTTGGTTTTTGAAAAATCTTTGAAACTGTACGAGTGCTACTATACACAAAATAAAAAGTATCAGTCCACAGCAAGCAAACAGCTTCCTTTCGATGCATAACTGGATGAGTGTAAATAAGGAAATAATGGAATCTGCAAAACTTTTTTGCACATTAAAAGCCACATTGACGTACACAGGTGTCTGTCATTGCATGGTTCCATGGTGTAGCGGGCATCACGTCTGCTTAACACGCAGAAGGTCCTGGGTTCAAACCCCAGTGGAACCATCATTCAGTAATGGTTGTACGTTCCTCACTAACAAAAACCTGTAACAATCATTCGAGTTGCTTCATCTTACATTGTAGAAGTGACAATATTTTACAGCGGTAATCTGTTGTTTGTTGTGGAAGTTACTAAGTTGTGTATCTTTGCAAAACACTATGAAGTTACATGACCATTTCAAAGATTGTATTCAAGGTTTAATTTAAGAAAAATGATTTAAAGACCGTGTAAAGTGAATTTCAATATTTTCTTCAATAAACATTATAAATGCTGCATTGCCGGCAGTAAGTCAGGCTCGTTTCCGGTGAGAGTTGGACTCCGCCAAGGTTGCCCTTTGTCACCGATTCTGTTTATAACTTTTATGGACAGAATTTCTAGGCGTAGCCAAGGTGTTGAGAGGATCCGTTTTGGTGGCCTTAGAATCGCTTCTCTGTTTTTTGCAGATGATGTGGTCCTATTGGCTTCATCAGCTCGTGATCTACAGCTTTCGCTGGAGCGGTTTGCAGCTGAATGTGATGCGGCCGGGATGAGGATCAGTTCCTCCAAATCCGAGGCCATGGTCTTGAGCCGGAAAAGGGTAGCGTGCCCTCTCCGGGTCGGGGAGGAGGTCCTTACCCAAGTGGAGGAGTTTAAGTATCTCGGGATCTTGTTCACGAATGAGGGAAAACTGGAGCGTGAGATCGATAGGCGGATAGGTGCAGCGTCCGCAGTGAAGCGGGCGCTGTACCGGTCTGTCGTGGTGAAGAGAGAGCTGAGTCAAAAGGCAAAGCTCTCAATTTACCGATCGATCTACGTTCCCACCCTCATCTATGGTCATGAGCTTTGGGTTATGACCGAAAGAACAAGATCTCGGATACAAGCGGCTGAAATGAGTTTTCTCCGCAGGGTGGCTGGACTCTCCCTTAGAGATAGGGTGAGAAGCTCAGTCATCCGGGAGGGACTCGGAGTAGAGCCGCTGCTTCTCCACATCGAGAGGAGCCAGTTGAGGTGGCTCGGGCATCTGGTTAGGATGCCTCCTGGACGCCTCCCTGGTGAGGTGTTCCGGGCATGTCCCACCGGGAGGAGACCCAGAGGAAGACCCAGGATACGCTGGAGGGACTATGTTTCTCGGCTGGCCTGGGAACGCCTTGGGATTCCCCCAGAGGAGCTGCTCCAAGTGGCTGGGGAGAGGGAAGTCTGGGCCTCCCTACTTAGGCTGCTACCCCCGCGACCCGACCCCGGATAAGCGGAAGAAAATGGATGGATGGATGGATGAAATGTCATAATTGTAATCTTGTAAATGAGTAAAAAGTCTCAAAATTGTAGCTCAATTAATTTTGGAGTTATAGAGCAAACTGTGTATAAAGATATTTCTGTTTCAGGATTTTTTAGGCGTGTTTTAAATGTGACCGAGTTTCGTCACGCGGTCTTCTTAAGTATAGCCGCATCCCCTGCAGCTCCAGCCGTATAAATTCGCCTCGGTGGAGCCGTTCACTCGCAAATCGCAGATAGCATCAGATAGCAATAGCATAGATATTTTGTTCATTGTTAGCTAGCTAATCAATTATGCCTCGTTCGTGCATCTTCCCTGGATGTCGCAATGGTCAGGGCACCCGCACAAATCATAACGTGTTTTTATACCGCGTGGTTTTATTTCAAGGATCTGTAATGCCAGGATAGGTCAATGGAAAAAGCACTTACCTTCTATCCCAAACCTTATTGGTTCAATTCCTGCATGGTACAACTTTTTTTTTTTTATTCATTCCAGATTAAAAACACACAAGAAAACTATTTACAAAAACAGCGTAACTCTTGGAAAAAGTAGCTGCTGTTACAGCCAGAACTCAGATAAAAACAGAGCAGGTTTACTGGCTCTGCTCCTATCTGCCTCTCCACACACAGCTCAGCTGCAGGCCGCAGTACTGCGCTGAAACCACGCCCACGCGCTGACACGCCCCCAGCGTTCCAGACCAAGGGAAAATTATGTTTTTTCATTATTTTTGAGACTTAATTTTATAAGGTAAACAATGTTTTTAATCAGTCAGATTTATATGGGTGATTAATAACACATATTTATGCCGTGTGACAAACTAAAACCACACATTGAAATTTACTTTACACGGTCTTTAACATAGGTTGACTTAAAAGATGTCTACAGTAATTTTCAGACCCTGATTTTGACTTGTATTGACTGTAGGAGCTTCAGTATGTCGAAAGGAATTCCAAACTACCTTGCTTAGAAAGCTTCATTGTAAGAAAAAAAAAAAAAGAAGATAACCAAGGAAGTATCTGTGGACTTCCAAATATGGGTACTTTACCACAGTCGAAATGTAGGAAGTCATAAAGAAGACAGGAACAAGGTGTGTTTGATAAGTTACCTCTGATTGAGCTTCGTTGATTCCAAAGTGTAGCAGTCACCAGGTCTAATTCACATGTAGGTCCTGGGTACAACCCCAAGTGCAACCAACCAGGACCAATATTTTCCAGAGGTCAGTCAAGAACTATTGTTTGTTCCAGAAAGCAGTGTTGATGAGCAATTCCTTTTCCTTGTCCTCTGGCCATATTGTCAGGCAAGTTGGACAACCTTATCTCTGTCAAATCTGTCTCAATTGTTGTATTCAACTAGTCAAAGTCTTCTACACAACAAAGTGAAATTGTGAGGTAGTAAAATTGTTGATGTTGTGGTTTAAGTTTTGGAAAAATCTTTGCATTTGTATGTAATAGAATAATGATGTACAGTAATGTATTTAAACACTTACTGATTTACCATTATAGTAGATGCGCAGTTTAGCAGACTTTAATCTTGCACAAACTGCCACCAAAGTGCGAGTTCTTCCTTTTTCCGATACTAAATTGTTTTTACTGTGATTAGCCAGAAATGTAATTTCACGCTTAGACTTCAATTTATATTGGTCTACCAGAAAATAGACCTTTTATTGAAACTATCACAGAATTACATTAAACATTGGTATCGATATTAGCTCTGATTTAATAACTACGTTGACAAGAATTCAAATTAAAACAAACAGACAGTTGGACCTTTCTGTTGGCACATTACTTAAAGTTTACCATGATGAAAACAAACATAAGGAGGAGTTTAAGGAGGAAAGATAAAAGATTGAAATGAAATGGTTGAATCTTATCTTGAGATGTTTAACCAGAGATAGCACCCTCTGCTCGGTTTCGGCTGGACGTCCGTACCGTGATGAAACACTTTTACCTTCGTGAAGATGATCCTGTCTCGACTCCGGTAAATTAGTCAAGCCAGACGTGCATGCTGCTGCGTTTTACAGGCGACCACTTTCATCTTGCCACGGTCTCGAGACCGTCTGCGTCGGCCTCCCAGAGTGATGCCTGGTTCTGGTTTTGTTCAAGATAACTTCAGAAAGAGTGTCACCGCTTGGAGCTGTGACACTCAAAGGGGTTCACAGCTGACGTGCTGTTTGAACCTTTGCTGAAGACGTGGGTCGAGTTGGCACAATGACCGGGCGTCTCCAGCTTTCCCCAAAGGAGAGAAACCAGTTGGCAGTTAGTTCTCTTCCAAAACTCTAACTCAAAATGCCGGAAGTGCCCCTTAAGAAGGGGGTGTGACTTAGTCACATACTTCCTGCTGATTGGTTGTTGCACCCCTAGAGAGGGTGTGACTTTGCAAATGAGTGAGTTTGAGTGACAGATGATAGGGTAGACAAAACATAGAAAACATACGTGAGAAGATGCAGGTGCATGTGCACAAGTCAGTACTTTGTTTTGAGAACTGATTCATTGTTTTTAGAAAGGACGGGAGACCGAAAGCAAGCTATGTCTAGCACTTTTCCTTCGAAACAAAAACAGTTCAAACAAATACGAAGGATTGTCCATTCAACCTTAGACACTTATTCTGCATAGAGCAGACAGTTCAAAGCACGATCATTCTGAGATGTTCTCTTAACTTTGTCATATTTAAAATATACCATCTTAGTAAAATCATCATTGAAATGACAAAAATACTGTTTGATCAATTCTGAATTAACACACATTAAAGAGAAAGTTCAATCTGATTAATTAGTGTCCATTAATTCATAATAATTGTAAAAAATATAAGTGTCCATTTGTCTCCTTGAGGGCCTCAAGAAGGTGTAACACTTAGAGTTCCAGAGAGATGCAGAGAGGTGTACTTGAAGGTCAAGCCTAAAATATCAGAGGCTAGGTGTATCACTACAGTCCCCCTTTTTGGAAGTCATCGCCTGTCCTTGGAGATGAGTTCCAACACGAAAGGATACCACCGAATGTCTCTGACCTCTATGCAATCCAGCAAGTGGAAAAAAAAATCAAAAAAAGTTCAAAATTATACTCCCATAACGTTTTTGGAAATTCCATACTGTTCGTAGGTAATTCCTTTGCGGTAAGCTTTCAATCCTTTGGAAAACATAGTCTGTTAACCCATGGAAAACTGAGTCTGTGATCCCTTGGAAACAAAGTCTTATAATCCACAACGGTAAATCCACAACGATGGGGGTTAGTGATTTCATCAGCAAGAATGGTTTTAATCAGCATGTAGAGGGGATCCCTCGATTGAAGCAGAGGAGGCGGGCCTTGGATGAAGGTTGAAGACCAACGTTGGATCAGCAGGTCCCCACATCGAAGGTTGCAGGCTGGATGGCTTCCAGTCGGTGCCACCCTGGTTCAATGTGTCATGCAATTATGTGGTTTTAGGTGGGCTTATGATTGGGATTCTACATTAAGCCTTACCTATATGCACCTGGTATGTAAGCTATCATGGATTAGATCAGCTACAATTACCAATTAAGGGGTGGATCAATGCTGTAAAAATCAGATATAGGGATCTATACCTATAGAAATGTGGAGGGCTTCTGTAACGAAGGCCTCTTCTTTCAAACTATTCCTCCATTCATTATTTAGTTTAGGTTAAACTAAAATAAAAAAATGAAAACTAGTTTGGTCTAAATGTCTGTTGTCTTTTAGACGAACGACGCAAGATTTGGTAATCCCTAAAAATTTTGAAGTCTATGGCGAGACTCATCAAAATGAATAGATCTAGAATAGAAACGATCGAATCGGTTCTACCTAAATGATTGGGAGATCAGTGTAGATTATAGTACCTTAAGTAGTATTAATCTACTATGACTCATCAAAGATTGAGATCTTTAACAAAATGAACAGCATGTTGGCATAGTTAAAATCCATTTAAGTCTTCAACTAATCAACAATCAAAACCTCTTTGGCTGGGAGTGTTCAGAAAACAATAACAACTTCAATAACACAAAAGTAGCAATCAAGCAACTAAAAACAACGTTTCACTACGTCAAACTCACTCTGGTCGTCAGACTCCAACGTCACACACAAGAAAAACAGTTCTTAGCTTTATAACCGATGTCAATTAAATCCTGCAGATTTAAACGGTTGTTAAGGTTAGTTTTTGTTGTGGGTTTTATGCTTAGCGTTTCTAAGTTCTAGTTGGAACGGTTTCTTTTCGCAACTAGAATAGTTTAAACTGTTTAGTTTATTTACTATCCTGTGCTTGGACGACCTTCTTTTCCCATGAAGTCTTTGAGTTTGCGAGATCTTTGTCGTTTGTGGGGTTATTGAAATCTT
>JBBPBX010101190.1:0-12238 GCA_038048925.1 Garcialebias charrua
AAAATAGATATTTTCATACCCCTTTCTCAGGTATCCATTGAGATAATAAAAGTTTAATTCTTGATATATTCAAAACTTCTTACTTTATAGACATTGGTTTCTCATTTTGAGCATAATTGAACATTAATATCTTATTTAACGCCCTAATGTTTCAACAAATCTCAGACAAACCTGGTGATTCTTGTTAGGTTGAGTTAACAGGTTAAGAATCCCGGCCTCAGCAGTTTGATCATACCTCTGACCCATCCTCCTGAACTCTGCAGGCGGCCGCGGGATGAATGGCAGCCCGGTCGTCGTCCTCCCAGAGTTCCCAGCTTTCGGCGAGCTAGGTGAGGAGGAGGTCCAGGATGTGCTCCGTTACCTGACGAGCATCCCCAGGTGAGCGACCCGCCCATTTTGTCTTGGTCTGCGCTGTTATACCATGTGCTGCCAACAGATGCATGGCATTAGACTAAAAGCCCAGCCCAAGAAAGGAACTAAAATATTAAAATGTAGAGATTTGAACGGGACATAAAGCTTAAATAAAAGGTTGAAATGCTTTTTTAGACATTAGGAAAATTTACAAGGATTTTTTTTTTCAACATACATTTCTGCAGATGAATGTTTAAAAAAAAAAAATCACAATTCCTTTCTACCTCCCAATCCTCAGTTTCTTTGAATTTTCCCATTTTTCTCAGCGCTACACTGTACTGTATTTGTGTTACAACACATTCGTCAGTGTGTAATTAAAGGGAGGAGCACACATCTACTCATCAACCTGCGCATGTTTTAGACGCTGTCAGCATCCTTTTTGTGTCTGTTCCAACACCACCTCTCTCCTTCTGAGTCCCCTCCCTACTCACCACCGTCTTGCACCACAATGCCAGTCGGCTGGTTTTTTAGCTCCGATTGGCTGAGGGGAAGCAGCAAGCCGCAAGGCTCGGCTGCGATTGGCTGGGGGGTGGGGGGCAGGAGGCTGGTGGAGGAGCAGAGGAGAGAAAGAGAAAAGGAGGAGGGAGATGCTGTGCAAGGATGGGAACAGTCGTTCCTCTCTGAGCCGACAACTCAGAATAAACCGGATTTATAAAAGACTGGATGTTAACAATGGATTATTGAAGCGTTTTTATTCTGGAATACCAAAATTTCCCTTCGTTCTTCTTTTTCTTGGTTTGGATATTTTTGTCAGTAAAGATGGACTGAGGCAGCCTTTATCGGTACATCATGTTAATAATATCTGTGTGATGACACCCTGATAGTTCGGATCATCACTGTTTGCATGCCGGTGTTGCAATGTGTGTGTTCTTGTGTGTACTGCTTGAATGTCCAAGCTCATAATTTGTGTGTCAAGGTGTTGGGGTGTATGTCATCTTGTTTAAAAGGACCTTTGCTAAAATGCTGCATTCACACACACATACATACATTCACACACACACACACACATTAGCTTAATGAGGCGACTACATATGGCCTTGCCTGTGGATTGGACACAAACACACACACATGTACTAATGCACTGCCAAGGTTGCCATGGTAATCAGAAGGGTCTCATAATAATCGGCGATGATAGATGACAGCTGCGTTCACACAGTTTGGACCTTTTCTAGCTGCTGGGTTTCCTATTAGGTCCAGTTTTTTAAGGCCAGTTAAAGATCCTGACAAAAACTGATGTGAGTTAATAAAATAAATAAATACACAAATAAAAACATTTTTGAACAAGTAAACTGTAATTCTGTCCCAGCTGATGGGCTAAAGGCTAGTCGGAGCCTAAAGTGGATTGATGCTGTTAGTAAAAATATATATATATATAAAAAAAGGCAGTTCATGCTAACGAATTTACAAACATTTACAATGCAGAATCATACAGATATTAGCAAGCTCAAGTACTGTAGTGGCTGCTAGCAGCTAGCTGTAGCATTTCTGGTGCATACTGGAGCACTTTAAGCACAGAGCCATATATATAGAGAGTTCCGACACTCTTTGATGTCGCCGATAGGCGGTCAATCGTTCCAAACAACGGCTATGGAAACCTTGTGGAGCTGCGCCCTCTGGTGGCGACGGAGCGCTACTGCAGGCAGAGTCAGACTGTTAAACAGACATGGAACAAATCGCCCCCTCCATGACCCACGTGACTTCCGCATTCCATTCTTACAACGGCACTCTATGGAAGTGTCGCAACTCTCACTTTATATGGCTCTGTTTAAGCAGGAACATAATCTATGTAAAATCAATTAATAAAATGTATATACATAAAAATATATATAATTTAATGTATGTATGTATAAATATCACATATGTATAAATATCAATGTTATATAAAAATAAAACAATATATTCATAAATCAATAATATTCTAGTTATTAGCAAGTGTGTTTGATGTTAGCATTAGCTGTAGCATTTCAGCCTAAAACTCTTCCAGTAATATAATATACAGTATAAATAAAAATATATAATATAAACAACTTAAATATGTAATATAAATATGTAATATATTAATAAACAAGTTTTTACATTGGATTATGTTAGCACATTTGGTGTTGGCAGCAACTAGCTGTAGCATTTGTGATGCATCCGGGAGCACATTAAGCAGGAATACAATCTATAATAAATAAATGAATAAAACATAATGTTAAAGATTTTATGAGTAATATTAATAAACAAATACTTACATAGGGTGCTATGGTTAATAGCTGTGCAAATGTTAATAGTTGTTAGCTGTAGGATTTCCACCAGAAGCATTTCCAATAGGACTATAACTTGTGTTAAATAATAAATTAAATACATTTTATATAATTCAAACCATTTAAAACATAATATATTGTTAAAAAATATTTGCATAGTGTACTATGATTATTAGCAAGTGGCGCTAACTAACTGTAGCATGTCTTGTGCATCCTAGATCACTTTAATCAAAATTATAATCTTTAAATAATAATATAATAGTATAATCTTTAAATAAATTATATACACAGTTATATATAAATACTGTATGTATATATACATGGTCTAAAAATGACAGTTTATTACAGTATTTAGCAAACATTTACAAAGAAACCTGTTATTAGCATGCCCTAACAGTGTTATCAATAGCTAGCTGTAGTGTTTCATTCTGAAACACTTCCAGTAGGAATATAATATATAAATGAACACATAAATAAATTGCTTATAATTTAAAAAAATGTAAAATATGTAAAAAAAAAATACTAATTAACAGCTACTTCTAAGACTATTTGCAAGTGTGTACAGGTAGTCCTCGACTTACGACGGAGATCCGTTCCTACGCTGCGTCGTAACTCGAATTTCAGCTAAGTCGGAACATACATAAATACTTCACTTTATACGTACAGTACTGTATTTTACCAAGCACTTAGCCTATCCTAACACAGTACCCTACATAATTATCAAAACACGCACACATTTGGGAGTCATAATGAAGGGAAAAAAGAGTTAATAAACTACTGGTGTGCTGGTGAAGCTGTTCCTCCGACCCTCCTCCGAATTCTCCATTGCGTTTACGTCGTAAAATCGCCGTACAGCTCGGTCCATCCTCCGTACGTATTCGTTTACGACGTAAAACCGCATTCACAGTACACACAGTAACAGTAAGTTGTACTATGAACAGTTTTATTTTTTGAATGTCCAGAGGACCAGACTTAGATTTTTTAGAGAGTACAGGGCAGCTGTAGCCTCCGCAGCTAACCGGAAACTGCCGGAAACTGCGTAACTCCGCTTTAGGTGTGAGAGTGGATGGTTGTTTGGTGTGAGTGAGACAGGTCCCTCTTGTAAATGAGTCCCCGTGACTCAACGAGGCTAGCCTGTATAAATAAAGGTTGAATGAATGAATGAATGAATTTCAAAATAAAAAATTCAAAATAACTTTTTTTTTTTTAATGGGAGGTGCGTCGTAACCACGAAACGTCGTAACTCGAGGCCGTCGTAAGTCGAGGACTACCTGTATAGTGTTAACCATAGCTAACTGTAGCATTTCTGGTGCAGCCTGGGTGCACTTCTGGCAGGAATTTATATAATTTCTGCTGGAATATCAAATAAAGTGAAAATTAGTTTTATGTAAAGAATAATAAAATATGGTTTGGAGGAACTGCTATGACATTATTTAAAGTCCATGACCCACCATGTTTTCAAATTGCATCGCCATTAATATTTATTAGTTTATTTAAAAATAATACAGGAGCGTTTATTTATATTGTAGAGAAATAATGCAAAATGTGTTATTTCATGATTTATAGCAGATTTTAGCAGAAGCTCCGGGAAGATCTGCCCCTCTCCAAATATGGGCATTCACATCACTAAAGATTCCGCCTTGGAGTTACAGGCGGAGTTTTAATAAGCCTTCATCAACTTCCATGACCGCTGCTCTAAGAGAGGAAAAAAAAAAGAGAAGCGGTCGCTCACTGATGTCTGTCATATTCTGAGCAGCATCCACGTAGACATACTAGTTTAATTCGCTTGATCGCGACAAATTCATTCATTTCCGCATCGCCTTTTTATTCTCTCCCCTGACCAGACAGGTCGGGAGTAGAAAGGCAGCCGCAGCGCGGAGCTCTGAGCGCGCGGGCTTCCCCGTGCTCTCCCGTGCTCTCCTGTGCTTCCCCGTGCTCCAGCAACAAGGCTGGGACAGAACCGAGCCCCGGCACGAACTTCAAAGCTGACGCAGCGGAACGGGGAGCCAGGGAGAAGCCGCGCGGCTCGCTCCTCTCTGGGCAGAGGAGAGGAGAGCAGCCAGCAACAGTCGCAGCGGTGTTATATCTTATTAAAAAGGTCTATAAAATAAATAAAAAATAAAAGCAGACCACTGGTCCAGTTGTACACAAAAATGCACCAGGAAATATGCAGTTTTACTCTCACTCTCATAAACCTCCATGGAAACTCACTCCTACCTTCTGCCTTGCTTTCTGGGTGGAGATCAATGTAACAAAAGGCATGACCCTTCGGGACTCTTCGGCCAGGTTTCCGGATTCATTCGGGAGTGGGTTTTTTTTTTTTTTTTTTTTAACCCTCGCCTGGCCCAAATGCAAAAATGAAAATAAAATTCATAAAATACTACAGTAATTCTCCAATATGGTGAATTGTTACTGTCACGGTGGGTGTTGTCCTTTAAGGCTGCAGCAATCCACTTTGGTTTTGCCCCAGCTGTAGCTAGCCATTAGCTTGTCAGTCCAGTCATTTTCACCAAAAGAGCCATCAACAACAGGTAAGATATTGCCTGTTCATGGCGTCTTCACAGAACCCCACTTTTAACACTCTGACGTATTCTTTTAAGGTGTTATTTAAAAAAAATAAAATGGTTACCGGTAATAATTACACAAAACCTCCTTTGGTTGTACTGAACCGATAATCTGTTAAAATTAACCCAACAGCATCAATTTAATGACCACATTAAAAGATAGAATATCATTTTATAGGTCTGTTATGCAATCCGCTTCACCCACACACACAGACATGCAGGATGGAGACCATGGTTTGAGCTGCTGTGCAGACTTGTACCACCCCAACAGATCGCACCTTCTTATCTCACGGACACAGAAATGCGGCTTTTTGTGGCGATAACGCTGCATGTTTTTCTCCCGCAGCGCCGCAGCATCAGGACTGGGCTTCATCCTGATCGTCGACAGACGGCTGGACCGATGGGCCGCCGTCAGAGCCACCCTGCTTCGCATCGCAGTAAGATCTTGTCCCGTTGCCATGTCCGCGTGTTTTCGGAGGAGAGAGTGTTGAGAAAGTGGAACGACGTGCCTCTCAGGACCACAAATGGGTGTTTTGAAGCGCAGATATTAGTCTGTATGAGTTGTTCGAACACAGATCTGTGCATGTCAGCTCTCTGTAGGTATAATTTGGTGTGTCATCATCGCTGAGGATAATAAATGTTTTCGTGTTTATTGTTCTTGCTCCTGAGCTGCACGTTGAAAGGCCGTGCATGGAGAGTCGGGATGTCAGAGGGGAGTTAAAAATAGAGTTTTATGCTGAAGTGGGAGGTGGAAAATCCTGTAACTGTTTTTAACTTGGCTTTTGTTTGCCCAGTAAGCCTGCTTTGTTCAAAAGAAAGAAAAGAGCTTGAAAGGCTCCATTTGATAAACGGTGACTTCAACTATCAAAACGAGACCGTAAAAATACTCTGGGCAGTTTAGTTTTTATAACTTGCTTTTTAAATTAATAATAATAATAAATAATAATAATAATAATAATAATAATAATAATGAATTTAATTCATAACGCACTTTTCATTAACAAAAATCTCAAAGTGCAACCAAGATCAAAGATAAAATCATGTGGAGGCAGAGTAGGCTCGCTTAAAAAGAAAGGTCTTGTTTAAAGTCAACCAGTGACTGTGGAGCTCTCAGGTAGTCAGGGAGGGAGTTCCATAGGCGGGGGGCAGCCACACAGAATGCCCGGTCTCCCATGGTCCTTAATTTGGTTTGTGGAATGTGAAGGAGATTACTGTTCTGTGATCGTAGAGACCGGGTGGATGAATATGGTGCAAGAATGTCCTTTAGATAGTCAGGTGAAGTTCCGTGTAAGCATTGGTGTGTAATGAGAGCAGTTTTGTACTGAATTCTGTAGGTGACAGGAAGCCAATGGAGGTTATGGAGAATGGGTGTAATATGTTCAAATTTACGAGCTCTCAATAAAATCCTTGCTGCACTGTTTTGAATATATTGAAGCTTCTGAAGGTTTTTGCCAGGGATTCCAATAAACAGGGAGTTGCAGTAGTCGAGCCTGGAGGAGACAAAGGCATGGACGAGTTTCTCAGCATCAGAAAAAGTTAGGGATGGGCGAAGTCTGGAGATGTTTCGAAGATGGAAGAAGCAGGTTTTAAACAGATGCTTAATGTGATTTTCAAATGTAAGATGAGAGTCCATTTTTATTCCAAGATTTGTAACAGAGGTGGAGAGGGGGATGTCTTGACCAGAGAAGGAGATTGTTGTTAAAGTTGATGTTTGTATCTGGTGAGGGGTGCCAATCATTATGGCCTCAGTCTTGGAGCAGTTGCTCTTGGCCACGCCCACTTCCCTGCTCTGCAAAGAGATCAGCTGATGAGCTGCAGCAGGAAGCTTATCCTACAGTATGGGCTGCACAAAGGTGCAGCAGGTGCTAAAAAATTTAAAATAGTTCACTTTAAATACAAATTCCACACCGATCGTTCAGCTCATCCACCAATCAGCCAATTGTGTGTCATGTCCAATCTTATTTTGAAAAACCGTGATGTAGTAAGGGACTGCTGTATTGTGCTTTCTTAAGGACTAATACAAAATATTAAACTTTATTGACATGTTATAACTTTTTTGCCTTGACTCCTTGTGTTTTAGCCTCCACTACAACTGATGGACACCATCGCCCCAGAATGATTTATGGAAGTAAAATAATGACGACATCCTATGTGACATATGTAACAAACATTTTTTTTAATTGAGTTTCACGTGTCACAAAGAACAACTTTTAGTAGAATAGAGAACTATCATGTTAAAGCTAATATGTACACGTAGTCAAATTTAGCTAAAGTTTAGTGTCAGAAGCTCAGACCAATTCTTAAAACATAATCTGATTGTTCTAAAATCCTAAAGATTTAACAAAATAACCACCATTCCTCGTTTTAGCTTAAATTTAATCTAAATATTTCAGTTCCAACTTATTCAAACGATGCTTGCGGACGTTTTATCTGTTCCCGGTTCATCCTCAGTGGACTTGTTTGCAGCTAAAGCTTCGGCACGCCTTTCACACATCTGGTGTCTGGATGCTCCTCCTGTATAACACGCCCAGTTTGTGCAAATATATGCAAATGGGTGCTAACAAGGGATAATTCCCTTCCAGTCTAATTGTTCTGGTCCATATTATTTCAAAGAAGCTATTCCCACAGAGGCAATAAGACATGATGAGATGCCTTGTTGAAGTGCACGCACATCTGCACACAGAAAATATCACCACAGCTGGTACATGGATGAAATGAACCGTCCGTAGTACTGCGATGTTTGTACCAGAGACCATTTAGTGCTAATATGAATTATAAAAGTCTAAAGAGAAATATTTACTTCACAGTTACTAAAACAAGCAGCTGATGAGCACAGTTTCACACAATTGGTTTAGCTTTTATTATTTATTCAGATAAAACTAACATTCGTGGTTTGCAGGTTGGGGCACTTATTCATTTTTTTACCCCCTTCGTCTTTGTTCTCTTTAAATAAAATTAACGGATAAAGATGGTAATGATGCAGCTGGGGTGATTTATGTTTCACTCTTGAGTTTATCAGCAGGATCTCCTCCATCTTTCCTTCATCTCGTCCCCTTGTGTTTTGTCCCCCGTCATGGAGCCAAGTACCTGTTAGGGGATTTTGGTCAAGGTTTATGGGTGTTTTTCTACTATGGCTGGGAATGTTAACTGCCCATGAACCATGTGTTTGAGTTAGCAGTTTCTCTCTCAGAGTGGGCTGGACGAGGAAGATGATTTGATCCTGCATGTGCAGCTGAGTGGTCGAGGTCATCAATGTCTGCCTGTGAGCCGGCCGGGAGCTGATCAGCGTATAAAAACAAGCCTCGCACGCTGCGCGTTTACGGAAAAATTTAGAGCAGTGGGGGCGCGGGGGCATGGGGGGTGCCACAGACGCATCTGAGCCACGTGCTGTTTGTGCTGACAGTTTTTGAGTGGGGTCGGGGGTTTAGCGTGAAGGTTCAGCATGAGGGAAGAGGCTGCCTTTAGCTTTTTAGCTAGCGCATCTGTATTTCGAGCTGCTAGTTTAGCTGACAGGTGGGTGGGTGGGGGTGCACGTGGTTCGATAGACAGGACGCTCCATTCTGTTGACGGGGCAGGGTGCCCCGCTTGTATAATGGTAGGGGAAACACTGCTATTATAGACATACAGGGAACCCCCGACCTACGAACGAGTTTGGGACCTAAGAACCGTTCGCAGCTCGATCCGTTCGTAGGTAGGGGGTGAAAATTATATTTAAAAAAAAATTATTCATTCATTCATTCATTCAACCTTTATTTATCATGCTAACGGAGCGCGCGCACACATTTAAGCATGTACAGTAGTGTACTGTAATGTTAAACATTGCTATTCACATTTACAGAATAAATAAAAATATATTTTCTTACTTTGAGATGGTCAAAGCCGACATAGGTTGCCATGCGTTGATTGTTTTCGGGCCAAGCAGCGCGGGGGCCGGCAAGCCACCGCAGCTGCTCCAGACCTGTGTTAGCTAGCTGGCTAGCTTCTGCTAGCCAAGCCATGAGCTAGTGTTGGAGCGGCGGCGCGATCAATCTGCAGCTGCTGCTCCAGCCGCTGCTCCAGCCTGAGACGTCCACAGAGCTATTCCAGCTAGTAATTAATCCATATGATGCGATCCTGGTCACCAGTGTTCAAAAGGCCGGCTCCCGTGTTAGCTCCAGTGTTAGCTCTGGAGCTAGCCAGGCCGGAGGTGTAGCCAGGCCGGCCGGAGGTGTTCGCACGGCGGCCTGGCACGATCGGCGATAAATCCGCTGCTGCCTGAGACATCCACAAAGTTCACAGAGACGTTTCCAGCTAGTAATTAATCCATATGAAGCCATCCTGGTCACCAGTCTTCGTCCGGCTCTCGGCAGCTAACCTAAGATGGCGTCCGGTGTTCTACATTAATTTGTGACCGGAGACCCCAGTGACTGAACCTAAAATAGCGTCCGGTGTTCTACATTAATTTGTGACCGTGTAAACTGAAGACCTACTTCCTGTTGCCCAAGATTGCTCAAAAATTGCTCAAAAATGATCAGAAATGATCTTTTTTATCATAATTATTATTTATAAAGCCTTTAAAACAACCAGAGCTGCAACAAAGTGATGTACACATGAAATTAAGAACATTTAAACACAAAAAAAAAAAAAAATTTTTTTTTTTTTTTTAATACAGTAATTTCATATTTTTATTAAATATGATATGTTCGTAGGTCCCGTGGTTCGCAGGTCGATGGGGTCGTAGGTCGGGGGTTACCTGTATACCGATACTGGTATCTGTATGAGAAAGAGCAGGAATGAACTGAAGGATGGCATTAAGAAGGCCAAGGCCACGTATGCACAGAGGATCGAGGGACAGTTCACCTCACAAGACCCACGGAGCATGTGGAAGGGTATTAAATGCATAACAGATTACAAAGGCAAAAACAAACAATGCCCCAGGGACCCATCTCTGCCTGATGCCCTCAATAAGTTTTATGCACGTTTTGATGATCCAAACAGACCAGCTAGCACCAGACTCACCTCATCACCAGATGAAGAGCATCTCAGGGTGTCCGCAGCAGAAGTGAGAGGCAGTCTCAGAAAGATTAATCCTCATAAAGCAACCGGACCAGACAACATCCCAGGGAAAGTTCTGAAGGAATGTGCGGACCAGCTCTGTGAGGTGCTGGCTGACATCTTCACCACCTCACTTGCACTGGAGTCAGTTCCCACCTGCCTGAAGACCGCGACCATCATCCCAGTCCCAAAGAGCTCCACAGTGACTGGTCTGAATGACTATAGACCGGTGGCCCTCACCCCGATAGTCGCTAAATGTTTTGAGAAACTGGTCATGTCCCACATCAAGGCAACCGTCAACATCAATGAGGACCCTCATCAATACGCATACCGTGAGAACCGATCAACAGAGGACGCCATTTCTTCCGTGGTCCACACTGCTCTCACCCACCTGGATCAGAAGGACTCATACGTGCGTCTGCTCTTTGTGGACTTCACATCTGCCTTCAACACCATGATCCCCCAAACTCTGATAGACAAACTATCTACACTTGGACTAAGCCCCTCTATTTGTAACTGGGTACTAGACTTCTTAACAGACAGACCACAGTCCGTGAAGATCCACAACTTCTCCTCCTCCACCATAACCCTCAGCACTGGCTCTCCTCAGGGATGTGTGCTGAGCCCCCTTCTGTTCACTCTGCTCACATATGATTGTACAGCCACACTTCCAGGCTGTCATATTGTTAAGTTTGCAGATGATACAGCGGTGGTGGGATGCATCACAAACAATGATGAGTCCAGCTACAGACAGGAGGTGGAACACCTGGAGAGCTGGTGCAAAGAGAATAATCTTCACATGAATGTGAAGAAGACAAAGGAGATGATTGTGGACTTCAGAAGGAACAAACACACCCATGCCCCACTGAAAATAGGTGGGTCTGCAGTGGAAGTGGTCTCCAGCTACAAATACTTGGGTGTACACATGAATGATAACCTCAGCTGGAGCAACAACACCACCAGCCTGATCAAGAAAGGTCATCAGAGACTCTACTTCCTCAGACGGCTGAGACGAGCTGGTCTGAGCAGCCCAGTCCTCACCTCCTTCTACAGGTGTGCAGTGGAGAGCATCCTGTGCTCCAGCATCAACGTGTGGCATGGAGGCTGCACAGTTGAAGAGAGGAAAGCTCTGCAGAGAGTGGTGAAGGCTGCACAGAAGTCTGTTGGAGTCAGTCTCCCCACAATCACAGACATTTACACCTCCAGATGCAGGAAAAGAGCCACCTGCATCATGAAAGACCTCACTCATCCAGCACACTCACTCTTTGCCCCACTCCCCTCAGGACGGAGGTTGAGGAGCATCAAGTGTAGAACCACTAGACTGAGGAACAGCTTCTACCCTGAGGCTGTTAGACTCATGAATAAATAAAAATAAAATAAAAAATAAACACTGCAAAATATCACATCATACTGATGCTGATCTGTTTTCTTGTTGCTGTGTTCATCTGTGTTCATCTGTGACCATCTGCTCATACAAACTCATGTTCGTGCTGCTGTTTATTCCCACTATATTAGGCTTAGTGTATTACTAGTTGATGTTTTTCTTAGTTAGTTCTAGATGTTATTACTGTTTTTCTCTTTCATTTGTTGTTGGATGTAACTGGGACCTCGTGTACATAATCTCGTTTTCATCACATGTACCACATGCGGTGCAAATGACAATAAAGACTCTCTGATATCAAGTATTTGTATTCGTGAAAACACCCTGATACTTCAAGCAAATACTGCCTTTATGCACTGTGATGTCATTTTCTTTTTCACTTTGCAACTACGGTAGCCGAGGACAAGAAATTAAAATTGTACATAGTTTTATATATTTTAAAGAAAACACGAGTGATGTTAAGACAAAAGACTGTTTGTTGTGTTCTTAATAAAAGAAACGTGTTCCTAAAGTCATTGTGTAATATTAAAGTAATAATAATAATAATAATAATAATAATTAATTCAATTTATAACGCACTTTTCATTACTGAAAATCTCAAA
>JBBPBX010101192.1:0-12237 GCA_038048925.1 Garcialebias charrua
ATAATGTAATAATAAACAGTGACATTTTTTAATTAACCATGTGACATAAGTATTGATCCTCAACATTTTTTATAATAATAATTTAAAGCCCTTAAAACAACCACAGCTGCAACAAAGTGCTACACATATGAAATCATTTTAACTAATCATCACATCTTCTCTACTCTTTTTTAATTAATTATCTTTCACATATTTTATCATTACTTCTTTCAAGAGCTCCACACCTGAAAATATGATGAATGTGAATCCATCCTGCTCAAAGCTGCGCTGACATTCTACTGTCTGTTGCAGAGCCACCAGGGAGCTAGTTAGCATTGAAGCTAGTGTGTTAGCTGATGAAGTGACGCTCCAAAGTGTTTTTCTGCCACTAATGATGCACAGACACACTTGTCTTTCAACACTGTGAAAGACCTTTTCCTCCCAGTCACTGTCACCTATGTTTTAAGTAGCTACTTACTGGAAGTTAGTACTTTGTGCAGCAGCTCACTCCCCACCAGCGGCTCCGCGAGCCTGTGACCTCCGCTGCTGTTGTTGTTCCTTGTAAACATTGGACTAAACCATTTGCCAACAGAGAAGGGGGGGTGGGCAAAATTTCCTTCTTTTTTTTTAGAATAATGGCGGATTTCTCTCTTTTTTTGCCTTTTTATATTTATATTGTTTAAAGACACGATTTCCTTTATTGAATTATTGGGGGGGACAGATCTATATTTCCCCAAGATTGGGGGGGTCCGGACCCCCCCGACCCCCCCAGGATCTATGCCTATGCTCTGGCTGTAAACGTTTTCACCAATACCTGTACGGACGTCAGGTAATCGTTGAGTCAGACCACAAACCACTGGAGTCAATTATGCGAAAACCCCTCGCAGCTGCTCCTCCAAGACTTCAACGAATGATCATACAGCTACAGAGGTACGACATCATCATCGTACACAAACCAGGCAAGCATATACCCGTCGCAGACACGTTATCCAGAAAACCCACTGCACGCCACAATCCTTCATTAAGCGAAGGTATGGACTTCCAAGTGCACACTGTGATGGACAATGCACCTGTGAGCGACCGCAAAATGATGGAAATCAGAGACGCTACAGCAAGAGATGAACAACTCATACTCTTAAAGAGGATTATCCAGTCGGGTTGGCCAGAATCAGCCAAGAAATGCCCACAAGCTGTTTCAGAATATTGGAACATTAGGCATGAGCTCTCAGAGGCTAATGGTATTCTTCTAAAAGGGGAAAAAATGTTATTCCAAATGTGTTGAGAACTGAAATGTTGTCACGTATACACACTGGACATTTAGGAATGGACAAATGTAAACAGAGAGCTAGAGATATATTGTTTTGGCCAGGTATGGGAAAACAAATAGAGACACTAGTTGGGTCATGCAGCATCTGTTTGGAGCACAGAAGCTCACTCCCAAAAGAACCAATGGTTTCTCACCCGATACCAGACCAACCTTGGCAAGCTGTAGCGACAGACCTGTTCACATGGAACAACAATGACTACATCGTCACTGTAGACTACTACAGCAGGTATTTTGATGTGGAAAAAATTCCCAACCTCACATCATCAGTGGTTATTCAAAAACTAAAAGCCACATTCGCCAGATTTGGAATTCCACAGACTGTAGTAAGTGACAATGGACCCTGTTACAGCTCACAAGAATTCAGAAACTTTGCCAAAGCATGGGACTTTGAACACATAACAAGCAGCCCCATGTACCCGCAGAGCAACGGGTTGGCAGAAAGAACTGTGAGAACTGTCAAGGCTCTCATGGAGAAAGCACACATGAAGAGAACAGATCTAGACCCCTACCTCAGCCTGTTAGAATACAGGAACACTCCGGTTGATGGATTCAAATCACCAGCACAACTGCTGATGAGCAAGAGACTTCGCTCAATCCTTCCATCCACAAAAGAACAATTACAACCTGAATTGACTCGTCAGAGCGACATTCGCCGCAGAAGACAGAGATGTCAAAAGCGACAAAAGTGGTACTATGACAGAACTGCCAAACCACTGCCAGCGCTGCCACCGGGAGCTGCTGTTCGTTTTCAACTGCCAGATGTTACCTGGAAGCCAGCAACTGTCATCGGACCAGCAAAGACTAATCGCTCGTACCACATCAAGACGGAAGATGGTTCTGAAATCAGAAGGAACAGACGGCATCTGATTCCAACTCCTGATGTCACCACACCAGATTGTCCAGAACCAGAACCACCAGTCATTACACAGCAAACAGGCATGGACAGTGAAGAAAGTTCAGAGTTCGCACCTCTAATACAAACTCGATCAGGTCGAGTGGTGAGACCCAGAAACGTTTTGGATTTGTAAAAAAAAAAGAAAAGAAAAAAAAAGAAAAATGCTTGTGAAATGTATGTTCAAGAATTTGTAAAAAAAATAAAAATAATACTTGTAAAATGTATGTTCAAAATTTTGCATTTACAGCAGGTGTTGTGTTGAATGTCATGTGTAGAAATTTTGTATTGGTTATAGATCTTTTGTTATAATAGGTTCTGATTAGTATGTGTTGTAGAAGGACATTTATTTTTATTTCAAAAAAAGGGAGATGTAATATCCTATCACGTACATATACATGCTTACGTTAGAATGTACGTGATGACGTAGTTACGTAGTTGACGCAACGTTACGTTAGTTACTGTGTTGTTGTACCAACCATATGAATGGCGGACATGTTGAATAAAAGGCTCGCAGTGAACCAGACCGAATCTCCTGCCATCCTTCGATCCTGTCGGTAATCGTGCACAGTAAAGATAGCTGTATCAAAGATAGACAGCTGATCTTTTACATTTATCTACTTCACTGACTCAGTTATTCCAACGGTGAAGCTATGAACAACCTGCAAAACTGAGGCGTATCAATATTAGTCCAAAAACATGCATGTTAGGCTGATTGGTAACTCTAAATTGACCCTGGGTGTGAGTGAAACAGGTCCCTCTTGTAAATGAGTCCCTGTGGCTCAACGAGGCTAGCCTGTATAAATAAAGGTTTAATAATAATAAAAAAATATCTACACAGTAATAAGGTTGGTCGCATTTTGCTAAACGAGGTGGAACACAATCTTATTTACTTTAGAGCAGACAGAGCCCAGACTAAGCCTTAACGTCCCACATCAAAGAGCTGGGGTTACTTGCAGAGAAAATTGTAATATCGAAGACGAACAAATACTATAATGATTTGCCCTTCATACACTTGAAATTATACCTGATGTTCTTGTTACACTGTTTTCAATCCTTCTGATCCGGCATATTTTCTTCGGTGGTTTATTGTAGCTCAGCCACAAAGTAGGTTGTGGGTTTTCTTCTGTCCACCGTTTGTCATCAAGGTGAAATAAGCACACATACAGCGTTGAGTGATCTCTTTGAGTTCCGATTTTTCAGCCATATCCTTCTTAATTCCTTATCTCTAGGTAGGCAATGAAAACTTTACCTCTTTTCGCAGGAACAGTTTTTTTTTTTGTTTTGGGTCCGTGTTCAAAACACTGTTCTTGTAGCTATTTATTAGTTTGGTTTGGTTGTTCGTGTAGCCATGAACACAGGTACCTGAACTCTACAAGGCTACTTTAGTAACGTTTACGGTTGTTAAATGTATATGAACAAAACAAAAATAGCATTCTATCTTCTAATCTGAATGCAAATTACTTTCAAATATACCGTGGTCCGTGCTCCACTACTATGGTTAGCCAATGCTTACTACTGCTTCCGGTATCTGATAGGAAGTTGTGCCCATAATCATTTATACATTAGAGCCCCTAGGAATAAGGTGGACATAAACAGTACTTTAAACATCCATCCATCCATCCACTCTCTTCCACTTATCTGGGGTCGGGTCGCGGGGGTAGCAGCCTAAGTAAGGAGGCCCAGACTTCCCTCTCCCCAGCCACTTGGGCCAGCTCCTCCGGGGAAATCCCAAGGCGTTCCCAGGTCAGCCGAGACACATGGTCCCTCCAGCATGTCCTGGGTCTTCCTCTGGATCTCCTCCCGGTGGGACGTGCCCGGAACACCTCACCAGGGAGGCGTCCAGGAGGCATCCTAACCAGATGCCCGAGCCACCTCAACTGGCTCCTCTCGATGTGGAGAAGCAGCGGCTCTACTCCGAGTCCCTCCCGGATGACCGAGCTTCTCACCCTATCTCTAAGGGAGAGTCCAGACACCCTGCGGAGAAAACTCATTTCAGCCGCTTGTATCCGAGATCTCGTTCTTTCGGTCACAACCCAAAGCTCATGACCATAGATGAGGGTGGGAACGTAGATCGATCGGTAAATTGAGAGCTTTGCCTTTCGACTCAGCTCTCTCTTCACCACGACAGACCGGTACAGCGCCCGCTTCACTGCGGATGCTGCACCTATCCGCCTATCGATCTCACGCTCCAGTTTTCCCTCATTCGTGAACAAGACCCCGAGATACTTAAACTCCTCCACTTGGGACAGGACCTCCTCCCCGACTCAGAGAGGGCACTCTACCCTCCAGTGAAAGCTGTAGATCACGATCTGATGAAGCCAATAGGACCATATCATCTGCAAAAAACAGAGAAGCGATTCTAAGGCCACCAAAACGGATCCTCTCAACACCTTGGCTGCGCCTAGAAATTCTGTCCATAAAAGTTATGAACAGAATCGGTGACAAAGGGCAACCTTGGCGGAGTCCAACTCTCACTGGAAACGAGCCTGACTTACTGCCGGCAATGCGGACCAAGCTCTGACACCGGTCGTACAGGGACCTAACAGCCCATATCAAAGGGCCTGGTACCCCATACTCCCGGAGTACCCCCACAGAACCCCCCGAGGGACGCGGTCGAATGCCTTCTCCAAGTCCACAAAGCACATGTAAACTGGTTGGGCAAACTCCCACGCACCCTCCAGGACCCTGCTGAGGGTGTAGAGCTGGTCCAGTGTTCCACGACCAGCACGAAAACCACACTGCTCCTCCTGAATCCGAGGTTCGACTATCCGACGGACCCTCCTCTCCAGAACCCCTGAATAGACCTTACCAGGGAGGCTTAAGAGTGTGATCCCCCTATAGTTGGAACACACCCTACGGTCCCCCTTTTTGAATAGGGGAACCACCACCCCAGTCTGCCAATCCAAGGGAACTGCCCCCGATGTCCACGCGATATTGCAGAGTAAGCCAACACAACCCCACAACATCCAGAGCCCTAAGGAACTCCGGGCGAATCTTATCCACCCCCGGAGCCCTGCCACCGAGGAGCTTTTTAACCACCTCGGTGACCTCAGCACCAGAGATCGGAGAACCCGACCCAAAGCCCCCAGGCTTTAAACAGGTTCTCATAAACGTGGAAGGATGATGTGGGGAGTGTGAACAGTTAACAGAGCTTAAACCGAGCTTCTCTTCACACTTCCATCATCTCTGACCTGCTCTTTCTCAATATTCTGGGGGGCAGAGTGGGCGACATTGAATCTTATCTGAAACAGCAGGCTAAATTCAAGACTAAATACAGTAAGGTTGTTATTCATATTGGCGATAATTACACCCAGTTACACCAATTGGAGGTCACTAAAATTAATGTGGCTTCGGTGTGTGACTTTGCTAAAACCATGTCGGACTCTGTAGTTTACTCTGGCCCCCTCCCCAACCTGACCAGCGATGACATATGTTTAGCCGTATGTCATTGTTTATTCACTGAATGTACAGGTGGTGTTCTGACAACAACATGGACTATGTAGATAACTAGAGTGCTTTTTGGGGAAAACCTGGTCTGATGCGGAGAGATGGCATCCATCCCACTTTGGACGGAGCCGCTCTTCTTTCAAGAAATGTGGCAGATTTTGTTTACTCCCCAAATTATTGACAACCATGGGTCCAGCCCAGGAAGCAGATTTGTAGTCATCCACACATCTCTGCTTCTTCTCCTCTGTTACCCACCAGTGTCAAGTCGCCCACGGCTCAAATTAAATAAACCAAATAAATCAGCTGTAAAAAGATTAACCATAAAACTTATTAACATAAACACAGTTATTTTACCAGAACAAAACAATAAAATAATTAATTGTGGATTGTTGAACATGAGATCTCTTTCCTCTAGATCTATGTTAGTTAATGATCTGATAACTGATCATCATATGGATTTATTCTGTCTGACAGAAACCTGGCTACAACAGGAGGATTTTGTTAGTATAAATGAATCCACTCCTGTTAATTATTTAAATTTCCATGTTCCTTGAAGATCCGGCCGAGGTGGAGGAGTAGCTTCTATTTTTCAGTCAGGACTCAGGATTATTGATTAATGTCTTTGTTCTTTTAATTTGCCATGTCTTGGGTGACTAAGAATATACAGCAACACATGACATTAACGTGATAGGATCAACACTTGATTTTGTTTTGCTTTCAATACGTCGCTCCTATTCTAGAAATTCAATTTTGTCAGAGTAGAAGGAAATAGGCAAGACTAAATTTAAACACTGAGCAAAACAGTCATTTCAGAAAACAACTATCAGTTTTAATTGTACAACTTCAAATTCAATGCACACCTGCTAACCTGTATTGTTAGAGGAAAATATTCTTGCTTATCTTACTTACTCAAAAAAAAAACACATTCAATGGCAGAAGATTTTTAACTAGGATTTTACTTGCAAGCTCTCATGTCTGTGTGTTTTGTGATGTTTGTGTCTACTTTTGATTATTTTATTTAGTTCTCTGAGTCTTTTTCCTGTGTTTCCAGCTTCCACAATGCTTCTTTCCTCATGTTGACACTGCCACTCACCATTATCATCCCCAAGTGTTATTTCCTCTCGTTAATTTTGATCTTAAAATAATGTCTCATTCTGTTTGTCCCTCATCCGTGGATTGTACTTCCCACAGCTGGTCACATTTTGTTCCTTGTACAGTATTTCAATGTACCCACATGTTTTGCTACCACATCAGCTTTTGTTTTGAATTTTGATGTTAATAAATAAATATTTACTTATCTTTGAGTCCTATGAGTCTGTCTGCATTTGGGTTCAACACCATGCTGATTGTGACACAAGGCCAGATTTTCAGGACAAGTTACATGCTGTAGATATACATAAAGAACACTAGAAGACCAGTCATGTTAAAGGTTCAGTATGCAGTTTCTGTAGAACTGCAGCAGTTAGAAATATTTTCAACAGGCAAAGCATTCTGATCCCTCCCCCTCAGAGCCATATGTGGCTCTGCCCCCTTGTGGTCTGTTGAATTTCAAATTCAAGCTCTGTTTTTATTGGCTGATTCAAATTCAAGCTCTGTTTTTATTGGCTGGTTACAAACTCTGTTTTTATTGGCTGGAAAATGGCGGGTCACCTTTTCTTTTTAGAAATGCTTATTTACCACCTGGAGAAGCAAGGGGACAATATTTTTTTTTAATTTTTTTCAGAGATTACCTGGCTAACATCAGTCTGTCAGGAGGTAGTGACAGAGTGAAGAAATATGTTCATAAAAAAAGCTACATACTGCAGCTTTAATCTGCCTCGAGCTACGCACTCAGCTTGCTTTTAGACCCTTATCAATTCAGCCGAGTTCACTGAGCACAGGAGATGTCTTTGGAGCCGGACGCATGCTGCATCCTCACCCAGCTCTCTCTGCTAACCCAAACATATGGGTCATGGGCAGAAGTAAGATTATCAGCCATACATCCATAACATTTGACCAAAGGTTATCTAACATAATCTGCATTTATTTCTGTAAAACACAATGTGCTGCACATGACGTCCAGTCTTCAGCGCATACGAGGCATGGAGTGTTTACACTGCAGTCTGATGATGGTCACATTTGATTGTAATGCAAACGGCCACACAAAATGTAGATCAAACAAAAAATTTGACCTGCAGTGTGAACGTATATGTTGGTCCTAGTGCAATTCGCAACACTTCTACAGAGCTGGACAGGTTAGAGCTGTTTGTAAACTGCTATTAGTTCAAAATGCTACCGCTTATCTTTTGACATGAAGAAGTGACTGTGATCAGGCCTTTGTTGTCCTGAGTTTCAGGCTGGTCTACAGAGGTGATCAGGCCTTTTTAGATGTAGCCCCTAAACTGTGGAACCTGTTGCCCCTTCATATCTGAAAGGCTTTAACGCTTGGTGTTTTTAAATCTCACCTTGAAACACATTTGTAGTAGCTTTAATACAACATGAGAGTTGACATATTTGTATAATTTTGTTTTATTTAATTTCCACAATTTTACCTGTGTTTTTATGGTTTCTTGTATTCTGCATTGCAATTTTGCAGTTTGTTTAGTGTGGAGCACTTTCCCAATGACAGTTGTTTTTAATGTGCTATACAAATAAATGTGAATTGATCTGGTTATTAAACTATGAGGTATGCACATACACATACTTTATCACGTCATTTTGTTGCTGAGTGCACTCTGTGCGTCATGGTTCAAGTTAGGCAGGAAGTGAATTCACCAATATAAAACCTTGACGTAGAATTAAACGTAAAAACAAATTAAAGAAAAAAACATTTGCGTCACTTGAACATTTTACAGTTGAATAACAGGTAGATATACCTGATATTCATGCCAAATTATGCTCCTCTGACATGTTTCTTTTCATAAAAATAGCCATGTGCAAAAGCAATGACTCATCATGGAAATGGGTGAGGCTTTGAGAGAACACCTTGTCTGAAATGAAAAGTGAAAGGATGTCAAGTGCGTCTAACATAACGTAACAGATCTCTTGTTTTCATTGTGGTTTTGTTTTGACATTAAAACAGAATAAGAAAGCTGGTTGTCAGAAGAGATAAACAGAGAGAATTTATTGACCCCAAAGGAAATTGATAGAATTCACAGCCTCAATAATAATAAAAAATAAAGACATGGCAAACAAGCCAATTACACATGTTAAAGACCAAAACAATGCTTAATTCCATAAAATAGCAAACATCATAGATGTTGTAAATATTTCAAGGCAGAAAGAATATCACAAGATAGCCAGTGCAAAGGGTACAGACCTGTCCAGCCAACATCATCTTTCCCATCCACTTCTGTTAACTTGAATAATCAACATAACTTTTTTAGTCTATTAGTTGCGCATTGTTGTGAAAGCAACCTATCACAGAATGTACTCATCTGCCTTGTGATGGTAACAAGCAGAAGATGTGTGATGTTGTTACAGATATCGCTTTCTATAGCTGCCCGCTGCCACCTGGTGGTGATTGGGTTAAATGCAGAGTCAAATTTCGTCTTGTGTGGAAACATGCATAGATGACAAAAATATGACATTATTATTATTATTATATCCTGCAGTGGGGACAATGTCCTCCACTCCACTGCAGCCTCCACAGAGTACAGCTCCACACCCCACCATTCAGCCAGTCCTCCTGATGATCCTGTTCAGCCTTTGAATGTCTCCTATCCTGGAGGAGGCCCCCCAGCAGATCACCACATAAAAGAAGATGCAGGCCACCACTGACTGAGAAAACACCAGCAGGAGTTTATTGTAATTGTTAAAGGTTGCCAGCCTTTTCCAGAGGTACTTCCTACTCTTGACATTTTCTACATTGTATGTCAGTGTTCTCAGACCAGTTCAGCTTTTACGTGCGTCTGCTCTTTGTGGACTTCACATCTGCCTTCAACACCATGATCCGCCAAACTCTGATAGACAAACTATTCACACTAGGACTAAGCCCCTCCATTTGTAACTGTGTACTAGACTTCTTAACAAACAGACCTCAGTCCGTGAAGATCCACAACCTCTCCTCTTCCACCATTACCCTCAGCACTGGCTCTCCTCAAGGATGTGTGTTGAGCCCTCTTCTGTTCACTCTGCTAACATATGATTGTGCAGCCACCCATCCAGGCTGTCACATTGTAAAGTTTGCAGATGATACAGCTGTGGTGGGATGCATCACAAACAATGATGAGCAGGCCCGGATTATCAGCAGGGCCGACTGGGCCCAGGCCCAGGGGGCCATGCAAACCATGGGGTCCACTGCAGTTTTGGGGAAGAAAGAAAATAAAATATCCTTAGATTTTAAATAGGGTTGGGCATTGAGAATCATTCGGAACCGGGACTAACTGTCCGGTTTTCCCAGAATCGTTCAAAATATTAATTTGCGATTCCTATTTTCGATGCTAGTTAGCCGACCGGAAGTAGCCGCCGCCGAAAACCAACGAAGAAGAATCCACCGGAAGTGTGCATCTGCGATCGAAAGCGTACTAATTAATAAAAAATGACCAGTCAGGTCAGTGCAGCACTTGCAATAATTTTCTATCATGCAAAGGAGGGTGGAGAAGTAAAATAGTGTCCCGTCTTTGACGCGCTCCACCGGATTATTTTCGCTTCGTATCCGACCGGAAGTACAGAGTGGTCCGTCTGCAAAACGCTCCGCCGAACTTTTCGCTAATCGCTACCTCTTCGACTCCATCAGGTAAATAAATAAACTATGAACTACATCTCATACCAACATTAAGGCAGCTAACAAGTTATACTCCGCTTAAAGCGTTAAGTCAGCTCAAATACAAACACGATGCTAACGTTAGCTCGTTTTCGTTGTAACTGAATGAAGAGAGACACAGAACAGTTACAACAGCATATGTTGTGAAAAGCTTGCATCCCTTTTCAGATGTGGATTCAACTCCTGCCATGGATTGCACATTGCACTCAAATCCAACACTTATTAACATTCTTAATCCATTTAAAGTTCTCTGTGTCTTTTAAAATGTTTTAATGTCTCTAGTTTTCAGTATTATATAATTTCTGTTTATGTTCTCTTTCATTCCATTATGAGTGAATGTCACAGTTTGAAGAATTATTGAATAGGTTAGTTAGGCAATAACAACAGAGCTAATAATTGTACACATTCTCAGTCTTAAAAATGATTTAATAATCTCTTTTTACTGATAAAACTGATAAACCTGTTGTTTGTTTAGGAACCTCCCTGCAGTCTGTTCAGAAAGTCTCCACTGGAGGAGCTTTTTGCTGAGCAAGAGGCACAACATAATGTCACAGCTCCATGTCCATGAAGAAACAAATGGAGAGAGGGCTGCAGATACCAGGACATCCCACCAGCTGTTCTGTCTGAGGATCCTGCTGCTGTGGTGGAACCAGGTTAGCCCATCAGTGGGAGTTCAGTAACATGACTGCAGCATCACATACTGGACAATATTATATGTACTGTATAATAATAATAATATATGTTGGTGAGTCCATGTTGGCTCTAATCTGCCCTGTGAGAAATTCATAGTAAATGTAACAACAAGGAAAAAGTTCATAGCATTAAATTCAAACAGAAGTTCAAATTATTCAATAATTTCCAGTGTAGTGGTGAACCATGTTTAATTATTGATAGTTATAAACAAAAGTGTACAATTGACACGTACAAATAAATACATAATTGTGAATTTACTTTACACTATGCAAACATACAACCTTGTCCATCTTTTAAAAAAATCACAGTTCATATAGGTAATTAATAAATACATTTCAAAATGTAGTTTACATACAATGCTAAATTTATAAATATAAACAATACACGCTTTTCCATTTATTTATCACTACATAACCTAGGCTATGTGTCACTAATGAACTTTAACACCTTTTGGCAGGCTAAACATGTCTATGGATGAGCTGTATGAGGAATGTGTGACTGCAAACAGCCTGATAGACCACCTCACCACCTCACCTCAGGAGAAAGAAAGGTGGCAGTCCCAGGGAACAGCAGAGAAGTGGATGCAAGTTCTTCAGGCAGCTGACCTCCCCAACAGAACACCTGAACTCACACCTGGCCTCAAATGCTCCCACCATTCATGGTTTGAGCAATGGCTAAGCAGTTCCATGTGATCCAGGTTTGAACTTGAGAAAAACATCATACAGACTGTCTACCTACACTTCAATCAAAGTAAGGGAATTCTTTTTCTGCTGCTTCGAGCTTTCTTAGAGCTCATGGACTTGTTTTTCATGCACGTGGACATGGACTGCACACCAAGGCACTGGTGTCACTATGGTTGCAACATGTTTCTGATGGATGTGATTTGCTACTGGTTTGCTGCTGATTGATGTCAATGCAGTAGCTGCTGCTCTTTCATAAGTGTTCATGTTTGACATCATTTGCTGATGAAGGATGGATGGATGTGATTTGCTGCTGAATGATGTCAATACAGTAGTATATAGTCAATACAGTAGTATATATATATATATATATATATATATATATATATATATATATATATATATATATATATATATATATATATATAGTAAAATGGGTGTTTGGTTAGGGAGGGGGCCCTGTGAGCTTCGG
>JBBPBX010101193.1:0-12237 GCA_038048925.1 Garcialebias charrua
CAGTGCGATACAGAACAATAACATCAGAAAAATGCAAACTAAATATAAAAATGAGCAGAAGCCTTATAGAGAGAAACTCAACCTTGAAGCCAGAGAACGTTACATGGTGAATTTAGCTTCAATTAACAACATTGATCCTTACGAGGTAGCAGCTAAGGCATGGACTTCCTCTGTTTAACTGAACGGGTATCCACGGAAAATGGCGACCGGGAATGCAAAATGTCACGTGTCTGCAAAAGACCGATAAAGGAATACTTGCTTTATATAAAAAATAGTGTCTTTCTTGACTTCACTAAACAAATAATATTTTTACAAAAAAGTATTTCTGTAAACACTTTTTAAAATAAATAATATAATAAAGACAGTCTTTTAACATCAAAATCAGAGTTTTTTATTTTTATTTTAGAAAACTGTGTACACATGGGTCTTAGTTACATCCAAACAAACATATAAATTGTAAAAGAAAAACAGAAATACGTTCTAAGATATGAATTAAGAAATACTCTAAACTAAGAATACACTAAGCACTAATAGTACAAAAACAATATGCTGAACAACTGCAGTATATATCCATACTTTTTTCTATCCATAAAGTAATAACAAAAATATATTTCTGAATCAAAGCCCCAGTTCTCACACAGGTTACTGAACTCTGTAAAGGGCTGCATCATGCTGTGCGTTCTCCTGACACTGAATGGAGCTGTAGATGAGCTTGTTTGCGTAAATACCAGAAGAAACCAGAACAAAGAATGTATTTGTATGTAAATACCAGAAGACCTATTGCATCCATCCAGCTTAAAGCTGCCACACCAGTTTCTACACAGCAGGAGGTGTGAGGGGGCTGCACCGAAGTCAAGCTTGTTGTTTTGGTCGCGGGGTGGTGGTGGCGGGGGGGACCTCCTGTCGCAGCTCTCTGCTTGATGGTGTGGTCACACCGAACAGCGTTTCAACCTCCAAAAAGCTCGTCACGCACGCAAGTGGACGCACTTGGTGTCCAGACCTACTTGGACCTGAACGCCAGAACGCGAAACAGCTGCTGGGTGTGTGGGAGGAGCTTACCGGTATACAGAGTCCTGCGCACAGAGTCCTGCGCACTCCGCCAGGCGAGGAGCTTTTTATTTCCGTCTCTGTGGAGCAGACTTGACTGGTCGTGAAGGACTTGTCGCGAACACACAGCTACAATGAGTTTCTCTTCATAGTACACGACCTCGCGGGTCTTTTCTGTGTCCCACAAACAATACGTCACATAGTGCGCGCGCCCCCTCGTTTCCGCGTCACATAGGGACTCTCCCCCTCTCTTCTCCTCCTCTCTTCTCCCCCTCTCTTCTCCCCCCGACTCTCCCTGATTGGTTGACACACCAACCAATCAGGTAGAGTTGAGCGGCGTTTGAAAGTTTGAACCGCGAAATCTTCAGCATGCTGAATGCGTGGTTTGGAGGCTGAAGCCGGTTCACGTGCACGGAAAAACGCTTCCCAGCACGCTCAACACGCACGCGACGTGACGCCCGACGCCAAGACGCGGCTGGAAGCGCGTCCCCCATTGACTTTACATGTAAACTGGACGCTCCTGCTGCTGAAAAGCTGTTCGGTGTGAAGCTTAGGATATAGTTGACGCGTCGCATAGGGCGCGAGGGTGCGCGCGCGAAAAGTGACGCAATCGCATAGTCCCCGCCCCCGCGCTTTGGCCAGCGCGTTGGTTTCGCGCGTGGTCGTGCACCTCCCAGATTTTGAAGCTCCGCAAGCCTAGCGCGCGCACCAAATTGATTGACAGGTCGGGTAGGGACCTCACCGACAGCCTTCACGCCAGAGCCTGCAGCTGTCTGCGCCGCTGTGGTCGTGGAAACGGCGTCGCGACGCATGGAGGAATGTTTTTTATGTGATACAAAGTATTAAATTCCCCGAGCGAGCAGAAAGCCATTTGTTTTGTTGTGTGATTTCAAACAGTTCTTCTTCTACGGTAGATTTCTTCTTCTACACCCTTTCTTGCAACATATGCACAGGTTTTAGAGAGTACTGCCACCTGCTGGTCAGTAAAAGAACAGCACTTTGCCATGCGCTGCCGTGCTACACTATAAACGCATGAAGCCGCACGGCACAGTGCGCGCGCAGCACGCGCGCTCCAGCTTGCGGACCAAAGCGCGACTATATCCGAGCCTTGACCACACCAGCATGAGAGGCTTGTGTTGCGACTCCAAATGTAACTGAACTGCAGTAAAGTGGTCTCCTCCTCCTCTCAGCTCCGAGTGAGCGCACTCAGCTCAGTCCAGTCTGTTTATGTTCCTGACTGTCACGCACCCTGCGGTGTCAGGTTTCAAACAGCCACAGCTGACCAAATTTCCGTCTTTTTTTTTATCACTCCCCGGCCGAGACGCATTGAGGAAATAAAATTAAATTACAGTACAACAGAAAATTACAAAAAAGTAACACAAAATAATTTGGAGAAAGTAACTTTAATCTGATTACTGGATTTTAAATAGCAACGCATTAGATTACTCGTTACTGAAAAAAGTGGTCCGACAAGAGTAACGCGTTAGTGACATCACTGCCCAGCACACACTTTTTGCCCTGCTGCCCTCAAGCAGGATGTTGAGGAGCATTAAGGCCCTGTTTACACGGACACGGTGGGGGGAAACGTAGGTTTTTCCATATGTTAATTAGAGGAAAAGATCTGCGTTGACACGGACGAATTCTGTGTTTACATGCATCCGCAGGACCCCCCTTGAATCTGCTGTAGTTACCATGCCAGGTCATTAGATGGCGCTGTGAATTTTTTCCTTCACCTAATGTGCATGCATGCTGCCTCAGTCTGCTTTCCTCTGGGGCTAAAAGTTCAGCTAACAACAAGAAAGTTCATTCTCAATAGTCCAGGTATCAAATCCGCTCATTCTCAATCAGTTCATCTGGACAGTTTCTTTTTAGTAGAAACGTTTCACCCTCACTCCAGAGGGCTTCGTCAGTCAGAGTAGTCCCAAGCACACTGAAGTTACCCCACCAAGTAAACAACTTAAGTGGACCAACCAGTTTGCTGTAGCCAAGATGGTTTCTGGGGGCTTGTCCCTCGTCGACTCCTCCCAGGCAGGCAGACATGTCCAAAGTGGTTCAAGACAAGAAAGTTCATTCTCAATAGTCCAGGTATCAAATCCGCTCATTCTCAATCAGTTCATCTGGACAGTTTCTTTTTAGTAGAAACGTTTCACCCTCACTCCAGAGGGCTTCGTCAGTCAGAGTAGTCCCAAGCACACTGAAGTTACCCCACCAAGTAAACAACTTAAGTGGACCAACCAGTTTGCTGTAGCCAAGATGGTTTCTGGGGGCTGTCCTGTCCCTCGTCGACTCCTCCCAGGCAGGCAGACATGTCCAAAGTGGTTCAAGACAAGAAAGTTCATTCTCAATAGTCCAGGTATCAAATCCGCTCATTCTCAATCAGTTCATCTGGACAGTTTCTTTTTAGTAGAAACGTTTCACCCTTACTCCAGAGGGCTTCGTCAGTCAGAGTAGTCCCAAGCACACTGAAGTTACCCCACCAAGTAAACAACTTAAGTGGACCAACCAGTTTGCTGTAGCCAAGATGGTTTCTGGGGGCTGTCCTGTCCCTCGTTGACTCCTCCCTTCAGCTAACAACTCCTCTCTTCAGCTAACAACAACTTAACAACAAGTTAAAGCTGGAATTTGGATAAGAGTCGACAGTTTTTTTAACCAAGTGGGAGCCGCTTCATCTAACAAGCTCCACACCAGTCGCTGAGTGGACCAGAACCGAGTCAATGCTAAATTTCATCGTAATTATAGAAATTTGCTAAATTTCATCGTAATTATAGAAAATGAAGGATTTCTTACGATGAAATTTAGAAACTTCTTTGTGAACATTTGAGCTCCGTGGCTTCAGCGGTGTGTTTTTCTTGTTCAATCCGGAGTGGGCGCTCTGATTTCGGTCAGCTGCTCTCAGCCTGTCCCTCCACCGAGACGGTGACGCGGCTGGCCGGGTTGGACTGGACGCCGCTGGCCGGGTCGGGATGCCTGTATTTTGGTTCAGTGAGAGTGGCGTCCCGCTGAAGCCCCGGAGCTCGAATGTCCAACATAAAACTAACGACCGCGGTTTAATGTGACGCTATGGCTCTGCAAACATTGAACGTTGCTGTCTTGTGGTGTTGAGTATAAAATACTTCCACACAGCGGACATGTTACAATGAAATGTTGGCTAGCTGTTAGCTAAGATGCTACTCACTCAGTCCTCACGCTGTAGCTGGCTGCAAACTATGAAATGGATTTTATTACACCAAATTATTTGAATACCAAATAGGTTTTAATTCATTCATTCAACTGTTAACAATACTAAAACAAAAGTTGAAGGAAAAAAAAAATCAACAATACGTATCAAGTACACAATTAAAAATGTGGCAAAGAGAAAGGTTTTAAGAGTTTGACACTTATGAATGAATAATTTATCCTGAACCTTTGAACATTAAGAGGAAAACTCTTCCCTAGATATCCAATAATTCTCAGTCGGGTCATCTGGACAGTTTCTTTTTTATAGAAATGTTCATCCCTCTATCTGGAGGGCTTCATCAGTCAGAGGAATTCCAGTAAACTGTTTCCCCACCAAGCAGTAAACACCTTAAGTGGAACAACCAGTTTGCTGGAGCTAAGATGGTTTCTGGAAGCCGTCCTGTCTCTCGTTGACTCCTCCCAGGCAGGCAGCCACAGCCAAAGTGGTTCAAAGCAACAAAATTCATGCTCATGTTCATGCTTTGATTTGGTACCTGGATGATTGAGTATGAACTTTGTTGCCTTGAACCACTATGTTCATGCTTTGATTTGGTACCTGGATGATTGAGCATGAACTTTGTTGCCTTGAACCACTATGTTCATGCTTTGATTTGGTACCTGGATGATTGAGCATGAACTTTCTTGTCTTGAACCACTTTGGCTGTGGCTGCCTGCCTGGGAGGAGTCGACGAGAGACAGGACGGCCTCCAGAAACCATCTTAGCTCCAGCAAACTGGTTGGTCCACTTAAAGAGGTACTTACCCCAATGTTCTATGATAGCTCTGCCCTAAGACAAGATTTAAAAAATGCAACAAAGTGGGTGTGCCAACAGACCCGGGTAGGGGGTGAGCGAGGATGTGTGGCCAGGACGAGAGACCGTTATTGTTTTTGAATGTTAAAACTACATTAGTAATAAACATCTTCAAACAAGCAACAACAAATAATTATTATGTAGATGTATTTATCTATTCTTACCCGATCTATCCGAAGCAAAAGGCTTAAAAAAAACAATGAAATTAATACCACAAGGTATGCAGTGACCAGGGATTTAACCTGGGTAATTCGAGTCCCAATCCGGCTCCCTGCCTCTCCACCATCTTGGCATTCATGTATCACTAGTCCATCGCAGAGTAAGAAAACAAATACAACCAAATAGTTTTAGAACGCTGGAGTTCAATCAATAGATTTTGATGAAGTGAAAAGTATTCGTAAAATAAATAAGTTGCTAATCTGAAAACGATATCGATCAGCGGTGCTTGTGCATGTATGGTACAGACTGTCAGTGAACGCACCGCGAGAGAGTGTGTGGCAAGCGTGCGGACAGAAAGGAAAAGTGCAGAGAACGATCTCTGCAGGGGAGTGGCTCTGCTTGAACCTTTTATACTAACCCAGCAGAAGATGTGACGACAGAGTGTACAAGACATGGCAGAGTGAACAGTCGTTGACCAATAAGAAAATTAGACTGCAGCAACACAGTTCAACCCATAGGATTAGTGTAAACACGTTTTTAGACCAAATATTGCCGATTTAAACAAATATGCACAAAAACATGAAAATTACCACAGACATAGTGCTATACAACCTTTTACACACATTCTAGGGAGTTTATCAGATAAAAAAAGTTAATTTTGGGGTAAGTTCCTAGGTGTTTACTGCGTGGTGGGGAAACAGTTTACTGGAATTCCTCTGACTGACGAAGCCCTCCAGATAGAGGGTGAAGCGTTTCTATAAAAAAGAAACTGTCCAGATGACCCGACTGAGAATTATTGGATTTGGTACCTGGATGATTGAGCATGAACTTTCTTGGCTTCCCTAGATACTCTCTATGGACTTGATGTCCATGGATTGATCTAACTCCCAAGCAATACTTGTTTAATATGACACAAAGTATGAGGTGCACTTTATCTGTCCACTAAATTGAGTCAATAATAATAATAATAATAATGAATTTAATTTATAACGCAAAGTGCAACAAAAATCAAAGATCAAATAAAAACAAGTGATAAAATCAAGTAAAATCAATGATAATATCAACTAAGATCAAAGATAGAATCATGAGGAGGCAGAGTAGGCTCGCTTAAAAAGAAAAGTCTTTAAGCCTTGTTTAAAGTCATCCAGTGACTGTGGAGCTCTCAGGTAGTCAGGGAGGGAGTTCCATAGGCGGGGGGCAGCCACACAGAATGCCCAGTCTCCCATGGTCCTTAATTTGGTTTGAGGAATGTGAAGGAGATTACTGTTCTGTGATCGTAGAGACCGGGTGGATGAATAAAACTAAACTAAAATGAGTCAGTTTATTTTATGTATTTATTTTTTTATTTTATTAAAGTTTATAAATTTTACATATTAAAAAACAACATAAAAGATAATGGGAAAATAAAAACATTTCATAAATATGTGAAACAATCAAAATACATAAAATGGTGGCAGAAAAAAGAAAAAAAATCTTATTTGGTCTGCCCCTTTTTTTCCAAAAAAAAAAAAAACACAAAACAAACCATTTTAGTTTTAGATCTAATAAAGGGACAGTTGCTTTGTTTTTAGTTACTGTAGTGTTTGGGACTCTGTTTCCATGTGGATGAAAGCATTTCTAGAAATTGGGCTGTTTTTATGAGGGAAAATATTTTGAAAAAACAGCATTCCTGTGTGGATGTGAGCTTAAACTATATTCCCTTTGTGTTCTCTGTTTTTCTTCCTATAGAAATTTGGCCTGATGTGTTTATCTCTTTCATGTCCTCTCAACCCCCAGCTGGTTGAGGTAGATGGCTGTCCATCCTTATTGGTTCTGCTGTAGATTTCTTCCTGTTCAAGTGTATCATTTCTTTCATTTGTCGACTTCTTGCTGCCCAGACAGGGTGACTGTGAAACAATCTGCAGGTTTCTTTACATGCATAACTTTTTTACTAATTAACATGTTGTGTTGTGCTCAATGCCAATGTATTGTTTTTATAACCAGGTCAACTTGGTTTTGTTTTGAATTGAATTAAGACTCCTGATTTAAAATTGTTACTTCTTTTACATATAGTACCCAAATATGACTTGTGAATTGGTGCTATAAAAAGCTGAACTGAGTTGATTTTCATTTATGTCACCTGCAACATCAGGCTACGATTGATGAGGGGGTTTTTGGGTGGGGGGTACAAGGTGGTACTATATCAAAAACAAGCCTACCTGTTTCAAGACAAGGGTTGAGGTTACATGAGCGGTATCTGATGCGAAGGCCATAGCAATATTTCCCCCCATTCTCAGGGACTGGGCTGTTGCACTCTCTTCTGGCCAGCTGAACACCACCGCCACAACTTCGCGAACAGTCTCCAAACGCACCCCACTTCCCCCACCTGCCATCCACCTGAGATAAAGAAAAAAAAAACAGGCTCAGTGGTTAATTATTCAGATATAAAATAACCAAGTAGAAAAGAATAGGGAATTATTTATATTTTGTCTCACCTTGATGTGCATTGTCGTGTTTTTATCAACACAAGTGCTTCTGTAGCAGACTTTGGCGTTACCACATTTTGTGCCATCTGCCCAGGGAAAATGACGGGTTTGGCAGACCAGTTGTCCACGTGCCTTTCCAGTGCACCACAGCTTTAAACAGGGCTGCATGTAAGGGCAGGGCTTGGAGCCCGGGCCGAAGGCGAGCTCACACTGACGGTGCAGGCTGTAGCTGGAGCCAGGTAGACTGTCATGGAGAGACAGCTGCATCTGAGGCTGGTCCAGTAAACAGTCTCCTGCAGAGGGAAACTAACAAAATTACCAACAATTGAGTAGTAATTGTTACTTTTTTTATCTACTGTAATTTTGCTGCTAATTACTCATTATCACCAGCCAGTGAAAGGCAAAAGGGGACAAGTGAAAGTTGGAGGATCACATTGTTCCTGTGTCTGTGTGTGTACTTTTGTCTCACGAGGCACTACACAGATTTCAATGAATCTTGTAGAAAGTAATCAGTAGATGTACATCTACAACTGAATTACTTTTGGAATGGTCTTTGTGTAATAAAAAGTTGTGTTTGGCTGTAAAGTTCTGAAAACTACAATAACTCCACTTGTGTGAAAGGCTATTGGTTTCCAAGATGTGCAATGTTGTTGATATGTTCTGCTTGGTGTGAATAGAACATTTCACTGTGTCCAATTGTAATAAAATTATTAGTTTAGAGTCAGAAGGAAAATAGACAACTGAGGCCTGGGCATGGCAAATAAACAATTAAAAACCTAGCATTCCTTGAATAAATGCATATTGCCCATCACCTTTCAGACCAATGCTTTAAACTAAGTTCATCGTATAATAGGAAATGATGGAATTAAAATGTTTTTAGTCAGAACTTGAAAATAGTGTTATGTGCTGTACTGTAAAATCTTGTGAGATGTATTAGCACTAATGAAGCCATGCTGAGGATGACTCTCAGCTAGAACCACACCCAAATTAACTCAACATCTGTAAAACTGACTGACCTTTAACTGTTTTTGTGCTATATAATGCCAGACACCTGTGGTAGCCATGTTAAATTAAGTTACAGTAACTCCAAATAATATTGTTGCAAGTGTTCATCCAAGTTTCATTAAAATCTTCACAATGGTTAATGAGATATTTTGCTAACAAACAAGCAGGGTTGGCAGGAAAAAGTAAAGCAAAAGTTTTAAGCAGACACATTGCAAATTGTGTATTGCTCAGAATATGTGTTGGGATAATGCTTAACTCCCACCACAATCTTAGATACAACCATTTTGTTTTGGCTATGGTTGATTAGCTGTGGCAGTCATCTTTAACTGTGTTGACTGCAAAGGTTAATAACTGGTATACATTCATTGATTACTTTCTGAGTTTCATTAATATCCATTCAGTATTTCATGAGATTAATTGTACTAATCAACCGCTTGTCTCAGCAGGTTGGCCTCCAGGGAGCTGTGCTTGAGTGGTTCAAATCTACCTGTCTGGGAGAACTTTCTCTGTCATGATAGGCGATCTGTCCTCCTCTTCATCAACCCCTCTGACCTCCGGCGTACCACAGGGATCTATTCTAGGGCCAGTCCTCTTCTCTCTTTACATGCTGCCATTAGGATCAATCATCACACGTCATAACCTGTCTTTTCACATGTATGCAGACGATTTACAAATCTATCTGCCAGTCACTCCCAACCCCTCACTCAGTTCAAACACTCTTGTCAACTGCTTAAATGACATTAAGCACTGGCTCTCTCAAAACTTCCTCCACCTAAACACAGATAAAACTGAATGCATTTTGTTTGGTGCACCTGATGACACCAGCAACATCCTTCCCTGTCCCAGTGTTGGTTTTCCCCTCCCCCACTTCAACTCGGTGGTCAGAAATCTTGGAGTGCAGTTTGACTCCAATTTAAAGTTTGATAAACAGATCAGTTCTGTTGTCAAGACCAGCTTTTTCCAACTCCGTCTGCTCTCCAAAGTCAAGTCATTTCTCAGCCGTGGTGATCTGGAGAAGGCCATCCATGCCTTTGTGACCTCCAGACTTGACTATTGTAATGCTTTGTATCTTGGCATTAATCAATCCTCCATCTCCCGTTTACAGCTTGTACAGAACTCTGCCGCGCGCTTTTTGACCAACACACGAAAATATGAACACATCACTCCTGTCCTGTCCTCTCTACACTGGCTCCCAGTTCAGTTCAGGATACAGTTCAAGTTGCTGCTGTTTGTTTTCAAAGCTCTGAATGGACTTGCTCCCCTCTACATCTCAGAACTTCTGAAAGCCCATCAGCCTGGCAGGGACTTACGATCTGCCAGTCAACACCTGCTGGAGGTGCCTCGCTCGAGGTACAAGCAATGGGGAGACCGGTCATTTTCTGTTGCCGGCCCAAAAGCCTGGAACAGCCTCCCCCTTGAGCTGCGTGCCACCTCTGATCTGACTCTGTTCAAAACCAAACTGAAGACCCACTTGTTCAAAAAAGCTTTCAGTGTGTAACTTTTATTATTTTGTATTTTAGTATGTAGCATCTTTATTTCAATTGCATTTTTATTTCACTTGTTCAAAAAAGCTTTCTGTGTGTAACTTTTATTACTTGTGTTATTTTAGTATGTAGCATTTTTTATTTCCATTGCCTTCTTTTATCGCTGTGGTTTCTTATTCTATTTTCATTGATCTATTGTTCCCGTTTATTTTTCTTTTTATCCTGTTAAGCACCTTGGTCAATGCAAGGCATTGTGGAAGGTGCTATACAAATAAAGTTTATTATTATTATTATTATTATAATTGCTAAAGCTCAGACAAACACACACATATGCACACACAGGCAAAGCCATTGTTGCTGCCTAAATTTCAGCAGCAATACATCCTTGTGTATTCAGAGACATCCAGAAAGTGCTCACTAACCATGACCTCTGTCCAAGAACTCAGTAATGATAGCTGCACTGCACACAGACCAGGGTCGGCTCCTGTCGATCTGAATCAGTGTGGGAGACATCATGTGGTCGTCCTTTAGTTTCCCAAACACCTCCTCACATGCCTTTACATTGTCGTGGGGCATACTAAAGATATGACCTGCCAGGTAAAGAGGGAAAAAGACAACAATGTCATGTTTGACAGATACAACAAATTCTATTTTCTGTATAATTTGATTAGTAGACAACAATTTAATACATATCAAGCTAATTCAAGCTAAGCTGCTGTGTTCATTCGTGCTCATCTGCTCATATAAACTCATGTTCGTGCTGCTGTTTGAAGTAATGATAGTTTTTTAAAATGATATTAGTACCCTTTGTATTTTTGTTAGTTGCTGTCTTTCTTAGTTCATATATTGGATGTTGCTGCTGTTTTCATTTTGCATTTTATTGTTGGATGTAACTGGGACCCTGTGTACATAATCTTGTTTCATCACATGTACCACATGTGGTGCGAATGACAATAAAGAATCTCTGACTCTGACTCTAATTCTAACAAGGTTAAAGACCGTGTAAAGTGAATTTCAACATTTTCTTCAATAAACATTATAAATGTCGTAATTGTAATCTTGTAAATGAGTAAAAAGTCTCAAAATTGTAGCTCAATTAATTTTGGAGTTATAGATCAAACTGTGTATAAACATATTTCTCTTTCAGGATTTTTTAGGCGTGGTTTAAATGTGACCGCGTTTCGTCACGCGGTCCTCATTAGTATAGCCCCACCCCCTGCAGCTCCAGCCGTATAAATGCGTTCTTCGGTGGAGCCGTTCACTCGCTACCGACCGTCTCCCTCCAGTACTGGCGTGCTGCTGGAGCGACCACATGCCACCTGCACCTCCGCGCACCTCCGCCCCCTCCCCCCCCGCGCGCGCGCGTGTGTGTGTGTGAGAGGCGATCAGACCCCGCATGCATGTGACCGGGTCGCGCGCGCGCGTGTGTGTGAGAGGCGATCAGACCCCGCATGCGATGTGACCGGGTCGCGCGCGCGTGTGTGTGTGAGAGGCGATCAGACCCCGCATGCGATGTGACCGGGTCGCGCGCGCGCGTGTGTGTGTGTGTGAGAGGCGATCAGACCCCGCATGCGATGTGACCGGGTCGCGCGCGCGCGTGTGTGTGTGTGAGAGGCGATCAGACCCCGCATGCGATGTGACCGGGTCGCGCGCGCGCGTGTGTGTGTGTGTGAGAGGCGATCAGACCCCGCATGCGATGTGACCGGGTCGCGCGCGCGTGTGTGTGTGAGAGGCGATCAGACCCCGCATGCGATGTGACCGGGTCGGACCGCGAGTCCGCTCATCTTCTAAAATAGCGCTGATTATAACAGCGGAGTTATGTGTCCTCAACTTTAAAAACATAACCAGAGTTGTTAGTGCACTAAAAACAGCGTAACTCTTGGAAAAAGAAGCTGCTGGAAGCCAGAACTCAGATAAAAACGGAGCAGGTGGATCTCTGCTTCCCCCGTATGCCTCCCCACACAGCTCAGCTCTGAAGGGGGCTGGACACGGCGCAGTACTGCGCTGAAACCACGCCCACGCACTGACACGCCCCTAGCGTTCCAGGGCA
>JBBPBX010101194.1:0-12237 GCA_038048925.1 Garcialebias charrua
TCCTTCGTCTTCTTCACATTCATGTGAAGGTTGTTCTCTTTGCACCAGCTCTCCAGATGTTCCACCTCCTGTCTGTAGCTGGATTCATCATTATCTGTGATGCATCCCACCACAGCTGTATCATCTGCAAACTTAACAATATGACAGCCTGGATGTGTGGCTGTACAATCATATGTGAGCAGAGTGAACAGAAGAGGGCTCAGCACACATCCTTGAGGAGAGCCAGTGCTGAGGGTGATGGTGGAGGAGGAGAAGTTGTGGATCTTCACGGACTGTGGTCTGTTTGTTAAGAAGTCTAGTACCCAGTTACAGATGGAGGGGCTTAGTCCAAGTGTGGATAGTTTGTCTATCAGAGTTTGGGGGATCATGGTGTTGAAGGCAGATGTGAAGTCCACAAAGAGCAGACGCACGTATGAGTCCTTCTGATCCAGGTGGGTGAGAGCAGTGTGGACCACAGAGGAGATGGCGTCCTCTGTTGATCGGTTCTCGCGGTATGCATATTGATGAGGGTCCTCGCTGATGTTGACGGTTGTCTTGATGTGGGACATGACCAGTTTCTCAAAACATTTAGCGACTATCGGGGTGAGAGCCACCGGTCTATAGTCATTCAGACCAGTCACTGTGGAGCTTTTTGGGACTGGGATGATGGTGGCAGTCTTCAGGCAGGTGGGAACTGACTCCAGTGAAAGTGAGGTGGTGAAGATGTCAGCCAGCACCTCACAGAGCTGGTCCGCACATTCCTTCAGAACTTTCCCTGGGATGTTGTCTGGACCCGTAGCTTTATGAGGGTTGATCCTTCTGAGACTACCTCTCACTTCTGCTGCGGTCACTTTGAGGTGCTCCTCGTCTGGTGATGAGGTGAGTCTGGTGCTAGTTGGTCTGTTTGGATCATCAAAACGTGCATAAAACTTATTGAGGGCATCAGGCAGGGATGGGTCCCTGGGGCATTGTTTGCTTTTGCCCTTGTAGTCTGTTAAGCATTTGATGCCCTGCCACATGCTCCGTGGATCATACCATACCATACCATACCATTTTATTTATAAAGCACTTTAAACAGGAACAAGTCCACCAAAGTGCTGGATCATGTGAGGTGAACTGTCCCTCGATCCTCTGTGCATACGCGGCTTTGGCCTTCTTTATGCCATCATCCAGTTCTCTCCTGCACTTTCTCAACTCCTCAGTATCTTTAGACTTGAATGCAGTGTCCCTGGCTGCCAGCAGGGTGCGGACATCCTTATTTAGCCAGGGTTTTTGATTGGGGTAAAATTTAACACACTTTCTTATGGATACATTTTCAGCACATGTACTGATGTAACCCAGGACTGAGGAAGCATAAAGTTCCAGGTCAACTGAACTTCCATTCGTAGCTGCCTCTTTGAAGACAGACCAGTTTGTGTTTTCAAAGCAGTCTCTTAGCATGGGGGAACTATCTTGGCGCCACGATGTGATCACTCTTTGTTCCGGCTTCGAACGTCTGAGTGGGGGGAGCTGTCTAGGGACCAATAACAGGGAGCGATGGTCGGAAGCCCCGAGCGGTGGGCGTGGCTTCGCCGTGTACGCCCCCTTCACATTCGTGAAGACCTGGTCTAGTGTCTTATTTCCTCGTGTTGCTGTGAAAACGTGCTGATTGAAGGTTGGAAGGATGACACGTAAATCTACGTGATTGAAGTCCCCGGAAACAATGAAAAACCCCTCAGGATATTTACACTGCAGCGAGGTGAGTAAGTCATGAATTTCTCCCTGGGCGTCGTTGGCATTAGCATCGGGTGCTATGTAAACATTGCTTATTATTATTGCTGAATAGTCGCGGGGGAGGTAATGTGGCCGACATCTTATTGTTAAAAGCTCCACAGCAGCTGAGCAGATCCTGCTGATAACGGCACAGTTCGTGCACCAGTCTTTGTTAACGTAAATGCAGACGCCTCCGCCTCGCGTTTTCCCCGTAGTCTCGATGCACCGGTCCGTTCTGAAAAATAGCTTATTATCCAACTCATAAACAGAGTCAGGAGTGTCTTCATTGATCCATGTTTCCGTGAGGCAAATCACCGAGCATCTCCTCATCTCCTCCGACGTTGTTACTCTCAGACGAAGCAAATCCATCTTGTTGTCGAGCGAGCGCACGTTGGACAGGAAAAGAGCCGGCATCGGGGGTCTCCCGGTTTTAGCGTCTGCCCGCAGTCTCGTCATAATTCCTGCTCGACAGCCACGCTTTTTCCCTCGAGAGCACCGCTTTCTTTTCTCACTGCACTAAAACCATAGATATACGGGAGTATCAGATGTGGTATATCTCCGTATCCTTCACATATACGGACAATTTCCGGGAATTTCCGTATCGCATCCTCGGAAAATCCAGTTTCCGGATACGAACAGATCCGAACTTTATTGATCCTTAAAAAATCCCAAAATCCGGATACTTTATCTGCTGCAGATCCAGAAATATGTGGCTCTGTTATCCCTCGGGATTACTGCTTACATCTCTTCGGATACTTGCCGCATATATGACGTATGATTGGTTTATATTTACGTATACGTGACATGTCAGTCAGATATTTATGGATTTTTTATCTGTGAAGTATCTGTGAAGTATGCGATTTCTCAGAGATCCAGCAGATCTTTGACGTATCACGTTGAAGATGTCAGTCGTATATTTATCTGTGAAGTATCTGTGAAGTATGCGATTTCTCAGAGATCCAGCAGATCTTTGACGTATCACGTTGAAGATGTCAGTCGTATATTTATCTGTGAAGTATCTGTGAAGTATGCGATTTCTCAGAGATCCAGCAGATCTTTCACGTATCACGTTGAAGATGTCAGTCGTATATTTATGGATTTTTATCTGTGAAGTATCTGTGAAGTATGCGATTTCTCAGAGATCCAGCAGATCTTTCACGTATCACGTTGAAGATGTCAGTCGTATATTTATGGATTTTTATCTGTGAAGTATCTGTGAAGTATGCGATTTCTCAGAGTTCCAGCAGATCTTTGACGTATCACGTTGAAGATGTCAGTCGTATATTTATCTGTGAAGTATCTGTGAAGTATGCGATTTCTCAGAGATCCAGCAGATCTTTCACGTATCACGTTGAAGATGTCAGTCGTATATTTATGGATTTTTATCTGTGAAGTATCTGTGAAGTATGCGATTTCTCAGAGTTCCAGCAGATCTTTGACGTATCACGTTGCAGATGTCAGTCGGATATTTAAGGATTTTTATCTGTGAAATACCTGGAGGTATGCGATCCCTCGGAGTTCCAGCAGATCTTTGGCGTATCACGTTGCAGATGTCAGTCGGATATTTAAGGATTTTTCATTTATGCAAATTCGTGCACATTTGGGAATATTTGGATATATTGGAGAAAAAAAAGAGTTAGTAATTTTGTACTGTTGGTTGAAGAATATTATTGTTTAACCTGACTGTTGGAAAAAGTTGGTTGAAGATTATTATTGTTTACATGGTTTGACTACTGTTGTTTAATCTGATTGTTGGAGATAAGGGGCAGATATAATAAGATGCCACCTTTCATTTTTTTACATTTTGTACAATATCATTATGAGATTGCCTTGTATTGTTTCTTTTGTAAAAAAATGAACAAATTTAATAAACATAAACAATATGATATACTCTGCCTGAAAATACAGGTTTTGCATGTAGGTAGACCATGTAAAATAACACCAATGCTTACCGGTAGTTGTTTTTTTTACCCTAACCCTCCATTAATTTTTTTATTTTTAATGTGAAGCACTTTATATAACTACATTTGTTTTAAATCTGCAATACAAATAGTTGGCTTCTAACATCTTTACATTTTAACATCACCCAGTTTTCTACATCAACATTAGTCTTTAATTTTGATTTATGTACCAACATCATGATGTACAAATCACAAGCTGGACCAAAAGCAGTCTAGTAAATACACAGTGGTTTGTATCTTCATAACAACTACTGTAATGCAAACATCAGACATAAAAAAACTGACCATGACTTTTATTTTTTTTATTAACACCCCCCCACACACACAAAGAGGAGAAGAAGAGGAGATATATGGATGCAGTTAGAGAGGACATGAAGGTAGTTTGAGTGAGGACAGAGGATGCAGAGGACAGAGTGAGGTGGAGGAGGATGACTCGCTGTGGTGACCCCTGAAAAGGGAAAAGCCAGAAGAAGAAGGTGCTCAAGGCAGCCTGGGTTGCATTTCTCACTGGGCACTCTGCGATGGACTTTGTTCTGAAGCTCAGCAAATGTTTTGGAGTCAAGAGGCACTCCTCTCTCGCAAAATCCTCCATCCTCTTAACTTTGTAGGCAATCGTGGAGCTCAGTAAAGAAGGTATTTGTCAACATATTTGACTCCTTTTTAACTGACAGAAAAGTCTAATGTTCATGTAATAACAGCGTCCATGAGGTTAAGACTTGTACTCGAAGAACAAGGGAAACAGCGTGTGTTGGGGTAACCTAGGTTTGACACCCTGATGCATGCTCAATAATCCAGGTAGAAAAATCTAAAAAAGCTAAGTCTGGTCCTCTGGACATTCAAAAAAAAAAAAAAAAAAAACTGTAGAAACGTTTCGTCTTTCGTCCGAAAGACTTCCTCAGTCTGAGAAGCTGTATTCAGCTCAGTCTTATAAATAGCACCCTCCCACAGTGGATCAACCAGTTGGCTGATGACAGCCTGAAACCAGCTGCTCACATGAGCAAGGAGGACCATCAGCCTGACGATGGATCGTTAACACCCTGATGGTTGTTTGCTATTCACAGAGGGCTGAGTGATACTGGCAATAACAGCATTGTAAGTGGGGGACAGTTGAACCCGGAGGCCTCCACCTCCGTTTAATGATGGACGGTTTCTTTTCACAAAGATGGCCTCCTTTACTCCTCTCTCAAACCATTGTTCCTCTCTATCAAGGATGTGAACATCTTCATCCCTGAAAGAGTGACCGCTGGCCTGGAGATGAGTGTAGACTGCAGAGTCCTGACCTGATGATGTTGATCTTCTGTGCTGGACCATCCTTTTGGCCAGTGGCTGTTTAGTTTCCCCGATGTAAGACTGATCACAGCCCTCCTGACACTGAACAGCATACACAATATTACTCTGTGCCGGGGGACTGGATCTTTGGGATGAACCAGTCTTTGCCGTAATGTATTTTGGGGTTTAAAAGCCACTGGGAGGGGGGTATACAAGCCACCCAGTGGCTTTTAAACCCCAAAATACATTACGGCAAAGACTGGTTCATCCCAAAGATCCAGTCCCCCGGCACAAACAGAGTAATATTGTGTATGCTGTTCAGTGTCAGGAGGGCTGTGATCAGTCTTACATTGGGGAAACTAAACAGCCACTGGCCAAAAGGATGGCCCAGCACAGAAGATCAACATCATCAGGTCAGGACTCTGCAGTCTACACTCATCTCCAGGCCAGCGGCCACTCTTTCAGGGATGAAGATGTTCACATCCTTGATAGAGAGGAACGATGGTTTGAGAGAGGAGTAAAGGAGGCCATCTTTGTGAAAAGAAACCGTCCATCATTAAACAGAGGTGGAGGCCTCCGGGTTCAACTGTCACCCTCTTACAATGCTGTTATTGCCAGTATCACTCAGCCCTCTGTGAATAGCAAACAACCATCAGGGTGTTAACGATCCATCGTCAGGCTGATGGTCCTCCTTGCTCATGTGAGCAGCTGGTTTCAGGCTGTCATCATCCAACTGGTTGATCCACTGTGGGAGGGTGCTATTTATAAGACTGAGCTGAATACAGCAGCTCAGACTGAGGAAGTCTTTCGGACGAAAGACGAAACGTTTCTACAGTTTTTTTTTTGCTTTGTTTTTTGTATGTCCAGAGGACCAGACTTAGCTTTTTCAGACTAGGTTTGACACGTTTGGCTTGGGTTTGGATCACTTTGGTTCCTTGGGATGCCCCCCTCCCGGTCTGGCGCATAACGAAGCCACTTCTTGACAGTTCCGCTGTAGTCCTTGTCAGTTAGCTTTGGGTCAAACTGCCGAGCAGCAGCTGAAAGACACAAAAATAAGAGTGAGGAAGATGGTGTATATTTGATAAAATTGTATACCCCCCTCCCCTCTTTTTTTTTTTTGAGAGGTGCTATCTCCCATGTTCTGCTTTTGGTGTGTGCACAAACTGTCCCACACATTCCCACTGAATATGACAAATTTGAGTGTTTGTATAAACAAATATTGTGTGAGGATGCAAAATGTCATTGGCCATAATGAGATGACGTTTGATGAGGTACAGTGATGAGAGCAGCACTCACTTCACACGGGTGCGATTTTTTAAAATTAAATGCTCAGCATCCAATTAGACTGAACTGGAAAGAGAAGCAAATGTCTAGTTTGACTCGATCTTGACAACATATCCATGCACCTATTAAGCTCACCAAGAACATTGTCCTTTGATTATTTCTTATAGCTTGCACTTTCACATTTTCTTTATTCAAAATTAATCCTTTTTTTTTTTTGCATTTCATACAGAAGAGGCATGAAAGACAAGATGCAATACATTTTAGAAATTCAAAAGAATTTTTTACTATATGGCACACTAAGAGCATAATTATACAGGTAGTCCCCGACTTACGAGCGCTCTTACTTACGAGGTTCCAGACTTACGAGCTGGCGAATTTTTGGAAAAAACGCAAAAAATACCGAGTTTTTCTGTGTTTTTTCACCACAGTTCGTTAGCTAAACATGTGGACACACGTTTCCGATCATTTTTATGCACTAGTAAGCAGTTTTTCGATGAAAAACGAGTGTTTGTAGTCGCACTAGCAAAACCGTTCCAACTTACGAGCGAAATTCCGGACTTACGAGAACTTGTGCTTCGTGTTTCAACTTACAAATTTTCATCTTACGAGCACCTCGTTGTAACGGAACTCGCTCGTAAGTCGGGGACTACCTGTATTCTCAATCACCAGCAGTCTATAAAGTAATTTGCAGGGGAGGAAGCTCACCAAATATGCAGTGTTGTGTTGTGTCCTTCTGAGGAAAGAGGTTTTTAAACATCTTTTCTACCATTTGTGTTTTCAACTGAGGAGCTTTGGATATATTCATTTAAAAAATATAGCACAAGAATATCTCTGCACAGAAAAAAATAAATAAAAATTACTTTAACTTTTTTTTTTTTACCAAACTGACAAGTTTCTCCACTGTAATTGTTGTGTGATGTTAAGGCATTGAAACACCTGGTTCAATTTAGAAGATATTTAAGATTAACTACAAGCACCTGAAGCTGACTCAGAGAACTCTGTGATTTTAGAGGAAGATCAAAGCCAAATGTAGACACGGTGCACCCCAAATCAACTTTTTTTAATAAAGTGCATTAAAACAATGGCCGCTGACACAAAGTGCTGTACATGAGGAACATTATTCTATAATTTAAAGCAGATTGGAGTGAAGCAAAATCAGCTTTTGAGTAGAAGTCACTAGATAGAAAAAGCTAAGAGTTTTGTTATTTAAAGACAAATAATTGTTATTGTTCCCAATATTTTTAATTATAAGATTTTACTTTGTGATAAATTTGCCCAAATAACAAATAGAATTTCTCCATCTACATCAAACACCTGTGCCAGGGGGACAAATTTGTAAAGTATAATTCTTGATCTGAAGTCAGGGGCCACACAAAATCGTTTCAGGGGCCACATATGGCCCTCGGGCCACACTTTGGACATCCCTGATATACAGTATTTGAACAATTTCAAAACATTTCATTAATAGCAGATGTTCTGTGGCACATTTTGAACTTTTAGATAAGAATTTGTGCTCAAGTGCCTAGAGAGCTTAACATATTTTTCCTTGAGGAAAAATGAGCCAGACCACATTGAAATGGTCTACATTTAATAAATGAATGCAGTTCAGTCTATCAAATAAATTACCATCTTTTGACGAACTGATTCTTCCATCAGTAATGACTCCACCCCATGAAGTCTTGTTCACTGGTGACTGGCAGCTGGACAGGGAATGTATAAGTTGCGTGGCTGGTCCCCGGATACCACCTTGTGTCATGTTGCCCTCTCTCAACTTGTTCTTGATGAACTGCACATCTCTGGACAGATCCTTCACCACCACAAGTACTTCAGTGAGCACTGAAGTCATCTTGTGGATGGCAAGGTCTTTAGAAGAAAAGTTGAAATCATTAAATTAGAAACAAAAATAACCTGCTAATGACACAGTGAGGAAAATCCGTGTATGGTTCGTTCTTTCGTTATTCCGTTTCAAAATAAAAACCAAATAACCAAACAAGCTTTGGTTATTTGGTTTTTTCGTTTTAAAACGAAATTACAAAAACGGTTTTTAAACGGTTTTTTCATTATTTCGTTTTTAAAACGAAATTAGAAAAACGGAATTGCTAAAAATAAAAAAAGGGTGCGATTTGGTTTTTGCGTAAATACGGTTGTCGTTTTAATTTGTAGCGATACCGGAAATGACGTACCGGAAGTTGCCCTTTTTTTTTTTTTTTTTTTACAGCAGATGAAGACGGAATAAAAACAAACCATTCCTAAATAATAGGCAATGGCTGCACTTGAACCGTTTTCTGCATTGATTATCAATCTTTCTGAGAGTGGAAAACCACACACTGAAATCAGTAATGTTTTGCGTCGCCATGGCGCTCCACATTACTCGGTAATGAGTGTCAGAAGGTTCTGTATGGAGCAAAACTTGCGAAGACACAACAACGAGTTGGACGCTGATTTGGAACGTGCTGTACTTTCTTCAGTTTACCAAGTATGTATCAAAGTTTATGGACAATATACTGCGATAAAATGAGCGAAACTTGTAAATACAAGCTAGCTGACGTTAGCTTTCTCTAGGCATTGTGTATACATGGTGCGTTACAGTAATGGACCAGCAGGGGTCCTCTTGCAGGCTAAAATAAAATAATGAGAAAGTGACAGGCATAATTATTAACAATGTACATTTATCTCGTACCTATTACCTTCACGTACCTATAATGCATCCAGAATAAATATGTCATAGTTTTAATTTAGATTTTGGGGTAAACAGCAATTCAAAGTACTTCAAAATGCTAATTTCAGTTTGCTTATCTATAACTTCTATTGAAAATGTTGATTGATTAAACAAAAGTGTGTGTGTGTGTGTGTGTGTATATATGCTTACACACACACACACACACACACATATATATACCGGTATATATAAACACCTTTTCAGGGAAAAATAGTAACAGCCATCAAACAAATAAATATTAACTTCTTTGTAAAACTGAACATGAAATGTGAATTTTGAATAGAGGTCATAAGCAAACTGAAATAAGCATTTTGAGGTACTTTGACTTTGCTCTTTTATACAAAATCTAAAACTGACATATTTATTCTTGATATATTATAGGTATGTGAAAGTAATAAGTATGGCATAATTGTATATTGTTTATAAATACTGTATGCATCTCATTTTCTCTCATTGTTTTTTGACTGCAGGGGCACTTTCTGTTTCTCTTATTGTAATGCACCATGTATGAGCCACACAAATCTTTAAGAGAGAACTAATGTTGACTGGTTTGACCGCAGTACATCAGATAACATTTTACATTTGTGTGTGTGTTAGACAGGACCATCCTACGGACAGAAATTTATGACGGGATACTTGTCATCTATTGGGATACATGCTGGAGAAACCAGAGTCGGTAGGGTCTTAAGAGAGGTGCACCAGCCTTACCATCAGTTGAGATAACATGTGAGTGAACCTGGCAATTATATATTAAACAGTAGGCATGTAACGAGATCTCGTTGTACGAGATCTCGCGATATTAAACTCCCGCGATATCTCTCGTTGAGAGGTAACGTTGTCTCGCGAGATGCTAATGCTAGCGCTAGCAGAGCCCCTAGCAAGTCAGCGTCACGGACAGCATGGCTTCGCCGGATGAAGTTGCTATAGAAGACGCCCCAACTACTGATGGAGGGTCTCGGTGCCGCAGACGAGACGCCTCTACATTGATGGAGTGTCCCAAACTGCCGACGCTGCCCCGAATGTAAAGACACGCGTGTAAACACCGGTGTGACGGTGTTGCCAGATAGAGTCCCACCCACCCAAAGCACTCTTTACCCGCAAAAGGCAGAAGGAAAATCGCGGTGAACCGCCCAATCTGGCAACACTGGTGAGTGACGGCTGCAGATTCAGCGCTGATGCGGATATTATGTTCAATTTTTGTTAAGTCCTGCGTGAATATCTATTTTTTTAACAAAGTTGAACGTTCTAAGGTCTAAGGAGATTCAATCAGTAAAATGAAGACATGTTAAAACAGAATAAAAGCCTTTTTGCGGCATAAAACCGATCTTTGAAGTTTTCTTGAACTAATGTTAAAATCTCGTCTCGTTCTCGCGAGATCTGTGATTTTCTCGTCTCGTCTCGTGAGTTTTGTGTATCGTTACACCCCTATTAAACAGTGTAAAAACTCAAACACTGCTTTTTATAATAGATTTAAAAAAATATGTATCCACTTCACAGGAACAAACACACCCACACCCCACTGAACAGAAGAGGATCTGCAGTGGAAGTGGTCTCCAGCTACAAGTACTTGGGTGTACACTTGAATGATAACATCAGCTGGAGCAACAACACCACCAGCCTGATGAAGAAAGCTCATCAGAGACTCTACTTCCTCAGACGGCTGAGACGAGCTGGTCTGAGCAGCCCTGTCCTCACCTCGTTCTACAGGTGTGCAGTGGAGAGCATCCTGTGCTCCAGCATCAACGTGTGGCATGGAGGCTGCACAGTTGCAGAGAGGAAAGCTCTACAGAGAGTGGTGAAGGCTGCACAGAAGATGTTGGAGTCAGTCTCCCCACCATCACAGACATCTACACCTCCAGATGCAGGAAGAGGGCCACCTGCATCATGAAGGACCCCACTCACCCAGCACACACATTTTTTGCCCCACTCCCATCAGGACAGAGGTTGAGGAGCATCAAGTGTAGAACCACTAGACTGAGGAACAGCTTCTACCCTGAGGCTGTTAGACTCATGAATGAATAACCAGAATAATCACTGTGAAATATCACATCATGCTGCTGCTGCTGATCTGTTTCATGTTGCTATGTTCATTGTGCACATCTGCTCACACAGCTGCTGTGTGGAGTAATGGTTTTCTATGATATTAGTGCTGCGGGTATTTTTTATTTAGTGTATTTTTAGTTGATGTTTTTCTTAGTTCATATCTTAGATGTTATTACTGTTTTTCTCTTACATTTTATTGTTGGATATAACTGGGACCCTGTGTACATAATCTCGTTTCATCACATGTACCACATGTGATGCAAATGACAATAAAATTCTCTGACTTTGTTATTTCTAAAATCATTTTTTCTCTCAAATAATGGAAAAAACAGACATTAACTAACAAAAATAGCAGCTGGAAATAATTTTTCTCCAGTCATTTTTTATTTGAACGAGATTTAGCCTACCAGAAAGCCTACACTTATCTTTGCAGGAAGTTATTAAAATTTGTAGTTGGCATGGCAGGTTACATGACCAAATCTAGATTCTGTCAGCGATAAAAAAAAAACTGTAGGTTATAACACCCCACACAAGACCAGGTTTATTTTGTTAGTGGAGGGTTTATATTTATGTGGAGGGTTTATATTTATTTATCACCAGGAGTATTAAAATGAGTTATAACCGTGACAAGATAAGTGTGGACTCGTTTCACAGAGAGATGCGCCTTGAACACGGTCTGATCCGCCTCTCGGGTTGCAGTGCGCGCTCCCGACACAGGGGGAACAGATTCTCAGCTGCGTCAAGCTGACACCCCACACACGTCAAAAATTAAAGCAAATACAGTAGTATGAATGGTTAGTGCTCCGTTAGTGCTGGTTTAACGTGGGTGGAGTGTTACGCAGCTCAGATTCTCACTGGGGATTGGGGAACAGAAATTCGCACAGCACCGGGGAGTTTGTTTCCGGTTCCGCCATAAACTCCCGTGTTCAATTAACAAAATAAAAGCTCGTCTTTGGTTTAATCAAAAACCAAAACGTTCCCCTTTTTTTATTTTTAGCAATTCCGTTTTTCTAATTTCGTTTTAAAAACGAAATAATGAAAAAACCGTTTAAAAACCGTTTTTGTAATTTCGTTTTAAAACGAAAAAACCAAATAACCAAAGCTTGTTTGGTTATTTGGTTTTTATTTTGAAACGGAATAACGAAAGAACGAACCATACACGGATTGAGGAATGTCCAACAGACTTGCCTTTCAAAAGCTGCTCTTCATTGCTGTCATCTGTGTGGTTCC
>JBBPBX010101196.1:0-12237 GCA_038048925.1 Garcialebias charrua
TCCTGCACTTCACTATTCCACCACCAGGTTTCCTTATCATCCATTCTCTGTCCAGATGACACACCAAGTACCTTCCTACCTGTCTCTCTAATTACTGTTGCTGTAGTAGCCCAGTCACTTGGAAGCTCTTTCTTACCACCCAGAGCCTTTAACAGCTCGTCTCTGAATTTCTCACAACATTCTTCCTTCTTTAGCTTCCACCATTTGGTCTTCTTCTCTGGTTTTACTCTTTTTCTCTTCTTCGCAACAACAGTCATTCTACACACAACCATCCGATGCTGTCTGGCCACGCTCTCCCCTGCTACAACCTTACAGTCTCCAATCTCTCTCAGGTTTCCTCTTCTACACAGAATGTAGTCGACCTGTGTACTCCTTCCTCCACTCTTATAGGTCACTCTATGTTCCTCCCTCTTTTGGAAATAGGTATTGACTATAGCCATTTCCATTCTCTTGGCAAAATCCACCACCATCTGTCCTTCCTGGTTTCTTTCCTTGACACCAAACCTACCCATCACTTCCTCATCCCCTCTGTTTCCTTCACCAACATGTCCATTCAGGTCTGCTCCAATCACCACTCTTTCCTCCCTGGGAATACTCTCTATCACTTCATCCAAATCTTTCCAAAATTTATCTTTCTCCTCCCCATCACATCCAACCTGTGGAGCATAACCACTTACTATGTTTAGCATCAGACCTTCTACTTCTACCTTTAGACACATCACCCTATCTGACACTCTCTTCACCTCTACTACATTCTTTGCCAACTCCTCCTTCAGGACCACCCCTACTCCATTTCTCTTTCTATCCACACCATGGTAAAACAGTTTAAACCCTGCTCCAATACTGCGAGCCTTGCTGCCCTTCCACTTGGTCTCTTGGACACATAAAACATCTACCTTTCTTCTCTGCATCATGTCAGCCAGCTCTCTACCTTTGCCTGTCATTGTCCCCACATTTAGAGTTGCAACCCTCAGTCCTACATTCTTCACTTTCCTCCTCTCCCTCTGTCTCCTGACACGTTTTCCTCCTCGGTGTCTTCGACTAATAATATTGAATATTATCAAATACTGTACACTTAATCCTTCTAAACAAATAAAAATAGCATTCCTCCAAAAACCTTAAATTTACATATAAAATGTACTACTAAATGCTAAATAAAAAATACTAAAAATTTAACTTGAATACTTTAAAACTTATACACATGAGAAAGCTGTCAAATTATAAACAGATAAACCAGAGTTTGCTGCAAGAACCTTGTTTTCAACAACAGTTTGCTTTATCAGCTCTCAAGCTCCACACAGCTGCCTTTTTTTACTTAAACTGCTGCTTTGTGACCTTATCTTGAAAGCTGCTCCAAACTGTGCTCTCCTTACGTCCCTGCGTGCGTGCGCGCTCCAGACTCAAATGTCTCTTGATTGCAGCTCCGCCTCGTGCACATGCTCTTCATGCCCCGACGAGTTGGCTGGTCCTTTGTTCTGACCGCATGCTCTCAGCTCAGGGGTGGGGGGTCTGCTTCACGCTGCAGTTTCTCCACTCATGCTCGTTGAACAGTCGAGTTTTCACTATAACTCCTTTCAAGCACTCCCAGACACAAGTGGTTTCCTCAAACTGATGAATTTACAGTATTGAGATTCGACACGTGAAAACTAAACAAGATACACAAAGTAAAACAACAATTAACTCTTAAGGAAAATAAAGAACAAATATTCTTATCAAATGCTTGTACACTCTAAGCAAAACAAAATACAGAAATTAAACAAACATACCTCGTTGGCTGTGTGCTACTAAAAGGAATTAGGCTTGTTTCTTCAGTTTCAGCTTCTTTGAACTCTTCTTCAACTTAAAGGTCCGTGCTTACTAGCTGAAACTCACATCCTTTCTACTACTGTAACTGACTTCTTCTGGTACTTTTCACCTGAATACAGCGTTACCCTTCACACCTGAACACAGCGCCAACTACAGGTGACAAGTGAAACTACATATAATAAAACAAACGGTACAAGCCATATGAATGTGAAACAAAATAAACTGTGGCAGTTACAATGACATCATTAACAGCTTTTATTTTGAAAACTTGCAAAGGTTACTGTAATTCATAGTGTTTGTGTGCACAACAAAACCATCATTTTGGAAGTAGAGACTGGCTTGACAGCATTTTTTACTGCCTGATGTTCTCCGAGTTGGGGCAGGAGCTACATCCCACTGAGCAAGGTGACGTCTATACGACGTCTTTTTCAGGTCATTTCTGGACGTCGAAATCAGGTCCCTGGAAGGTCGAAAACGTTACGCCAGATGACGTCTTTCCCCGACGTCTAAAAGACGTCTTTTTTCCGACGTCCAACAGACGTCTATATTCCTGACGTCTAAAAGGCGTCTACATTAGACGTCTATATTCCTGACGTCTAAAAGGCGTCTACATTAGACGTCTATCTGACGTCAATAACTTACTGTATTTAGCTTATTCTAATTAGGCTATTATATTTAACTTATTTTAGTCACTTTACATGCTGCTTGTTCATGCTATGCATATAAAAAGTATAATGAATCTACTTTAAAATTGCGTTGAGGCAAACAAATCTAGGGAAATACTTTGACCATCCGCAGCTTTAAAATCCTACAAACAGTTGGATTAAGTTTTACAAATCACTCCATAAATTTTACCTTTATCCTGTTTATTTGACACAATTTAAAGGAACAGCATAACACATAAAATTGAGAATTCCACCTTTGGTAACTTAAAAAAAAAGCTTTACATTACGGAACTTATCAACTGGTGGCAACACAAAATACACAAACAAATCTATAAAAGTACACAGCTCACTTGGGTCTGTACTTCACATATTTTTTTTTTTTAAATGCCTTCATTCTTTGGCCGTACTTAACATAAACAATAATAATTTTTTAACATGCCTTCATTTTTGGTCTGTACTTAACAATTTTTTTTTAACATGCCTTCATTTTTCTTTTTGATATAGCAGGCAGGAACAAGATAAATAAAAAAGCTGTATACAATTACAGTCCCCTCACCACAAAAATAATCTGTACAAAGTGTGCTGGTCATAATATTTTAAATAAGTTGTTTTATTTCAGGAATTCCAATCAAAAAGCGGCTGTGGCGTAGTGGTAATGGCAGTCGTCCCCCGATCGGAAGGTTGGAGGTTCGAATCCCGGTTCCCCACACCATGTGTCGTTGTGTCCTTGGGCAAGACACTTAACCCCGAGTTGCTCCCGGTAGGACTGGAAAGGCGCCTTGCATGGCAGTCTGCCGCTACCGGTGTATGAATGCGTGTATGAATGGGTGGATGGTTGGTATTGTAAAGCGCTTTGGGGCTCCTCACAGGGGGCTAGAAAGCGCTATATAAATAAGCTCCATTTACCATTTACCATTACATTCATTACACACAGACTGATATATTTCAAATGTTTATTTATTTTAATGTTGATTAAAACTGACAACCAATGACAACCCTAAATTCAGTATCTCAGAAAATTAGACTACTACTTGAGCTCAATAAAAATAAAGTATTTTTATAAATGTTGGCCAACTGAGATGTATGAACATGAAATGTACAATATGTACATCTTTCAATAGTTGGGGCTAAGGACCATGCTACCATGTTAATACTTTTCAGTTGGCCAACATCTATAAAAATCATTTTTTAATTGATCTCAAGTAATGTAATTTACTTATAATGAATTTGGAGTTTTCATTAGTTGTCAGTTATAATCATCAGCATTAAGATTATTTTTAAATATATCAGTCTGTGTGAATGAATATACAGTAATACTGTATAGAAGTTTTACTTTTTGAATGGAATTACTGAAATAAATAACTTTTTCACAATATTCTAATTTTATGCCCAGCACCTATTTGCATCTCCCCCCCAAAAATGTGTTCCTCAGTTCTGTGTGAGCCCGTATCCTCCACTTCTATGTGGCACGTTTTAAATGTCCTGTGTGACCCTATGTCCTCCACCTCTTTGGGGTGCATTAAATGTCCAGTGTCCATTTCTTTGTGGTGCATTAAATGTCCAGTGTCCACTTCTTCGTGGTGCATTAAATGTCCAGTGTGAAAGCCCCACCTCCACTTCTTTGTGGCACATTTTTTCATTCAACCTTTATTTATACAGGCTAACCTCGTTGAGCCACAGGGACTCATTTACAAGAGAGACCTGTCTCACTCACACCCAAGGTCATAGAGTCACCATCAGTCTAACATGCATGTTTTTGGACTGTTGGAGGAAACTGGAGCACCCGGAGAAAACCCATGCATGCACGGAGAGAACATGCAAACTCCACCCAGAAAGGCCCCCGGACCGGGATTTGAACCGGGGACCTGCTCGCTGAGAGGCAGCAGCTCTACCAGTTGTGTTAATTGTCCAGTGTGAGCCCATGTCCTCCTTTGCATGTTTTAAATGCTCTGCAGCATGAGTCCTTATAAAATCCTGTTGCTGCAGAATCTCCATTCATGATTCCATCTGCATTTGCAAAAAAACAAACAAAAACAAAAAGTAATTAGCAATATGCAAAGGCAATCTGGAAAATGCAGTGTCTTGCTGGGATCTCCCTGATTAATAAATAAATAAATAAAAACATCCATCCCAGCAAATGTCAGAGTCAGAGAGTCTTTATTGTCATTTGCACCGCATGTGGTACATGTGATGAAAACGAGATTATGTACACGGGGTCCCAGTTACATCCAACAACAAATGCAAGAGAAAAACAGTAATAACATCTAGAATTAACTACGAAAAACATCAGCTAGTAATACACTAAGCCTAATATAGTGGGAATAAACTGCAGCACGAACATGAATTTGTATGAGCAGATGGTCACAGATGAACACAGCAACAAGAAAACAGATCAGCATCAGCATGATGTGATATTTTGCAGTGTTTATTTTTTATTTTATTTATTCATGAGTCTAACAGCCTCAGGGTAGAAGCTGTTCCTCAGTCTAGTGGTTCTACACTTGATGCTCCTCAACCTCCGTCCTGAGGGGAGTGGGGCAAAGAGTGAGTGTGCTGGATGAGTGAGGTCTTTCATGATGCAGGTGGCTCTTTTCCTGCATCTGGAGGTGTAAATGTCTGTGATGGTGGGGAGACTGACTCCAACAGACTTCTGTGCAGCCTTCACCACTCTCTGTAGAGCTTTCCTCTCTTCAACTGTGCAGCCTCCATGCCACACGTTGATGCTGGAGCACAGGACGCTCTCCACTGCACACCTGTAGAAGGAGGTGAGGACTGGGCTGCTCAGACCAGCACGTCTCAGCCGTCTGAGGAAGTAGAGTCTCTGATGACCTTTCTTGATCAGGCTGGTGGTGTTGTTGCTCCAGCTGAGGTTATCATTCATGTGTACACCCAAGTATTTGTAGCTGGAGACCACTTCCACTGCAGACCCACCTATTTTCAGTGGGGCATGGGTGTGTTTGTTCCTTCTGAAGTCCACAATCATCTCCTTTGTCTTCTTCACATTCATGTGAAGATTATTCTCTTTGCACCAGCTCTCCAGGTGTTCCACCTCCTGTCTGTAGCTGGACTCATCATTGTTTGTGATGCATCCCACCACCGCTGTATCATCTGCAAACTTAACAATATGACAGCCTGGAAGTGTGGCTGTACAATCATATGTTGATAGGTGGCTTTGAATTTTTGTTTTTGCCAATCACTTATAACACTAGTTAACACACTAACACACATTATTATTTATTAACCTTTATTTAAGCAGGCAAATCCCATAGAGATCACAGATCTCTTTTTCAAGGGAGGCCTGGACCTGAAGGCCGAACATGCATGTTTTGGATCTGTTGGAGGAAACCGGAGTACTCTGATAAAACCCACGCAAGCACGAGAAGAACATGCAAACTCCACACAGAAACACTCCAGGTCCAACCAGGGATTGAACCCAGGACCTTCTTGATGTGAGACAATAGTGCTAACCACTGAGACATCGTGCTGCCAAATTTGAGCACATCAGTTAAAAAATTGCTGCAAAACGCACTCGAGTTGCCAAACATTTTCATATCTATGAGGTGCCATTAGCAAAGTTACAAAAATCAACAGCAATATTTTAGTTTAGAGAAAACAAAATTTTCCAGTCATATTTCAACCATGTTATTAAAGCTGGGGTATGTAAGATTGTAATGTAGTCTGTAACTTTTCAAACAATATATATTTTAACATATTTCTTCACTCTGTCACTAGATTGATGTTAGAGAGGTAATCTCTGAAAAAACTAAAAAAAAATATTGTCCCCTTGCTTCTCCAGGTGGTAAATAAGCATTTCTAAAAAGAAAAAGTGACCCGCCATTTTCCAGCCAATAAAAACAAAGTTTGTAACCAGCCAATAAAAACCGAGCTTGAATTTGAATCAGCCAATAAAAACAGAGCTTGAATTCAAATTTCAACAGACCACAAGGGGGCAGAGCCATATATGGCTCTGAGGGGGAGGGATCAGAATGCTTTGCTTGTTGAAATTTTTTCTAAGTGCTGCAGTTCTACAGAAACTGCAGACTGAACCTTTAATACACGTCGTTCTAAATTAAATATTTAATTTGATAGCTAAATATCTAGTTTACTTGAACTTGCAAGTAAAATATTTAGTTCAGATGGTTAGTGGGTGGGTGAGCGTGTGTTGATACATACCTATCAAGAAATTTGTAGACAAAGTCCTTGGTGTGCTTCCTCCAATTCTGGAAATCTGCAGAACCTGTTGAAATAAATCCATGATATAGTTAACTGACACTTCAAAGTGTTTGGTTGTACAGTACTGCGTTATGCTCGGCTTTCCTCCAGACTTGTAAAACCTACCAGGGTAGCAAATTTAGAGTCACAAGGTGCTCCTCTCTCACAAAATCCTCCATGGTCTCCATCCTCTTTGGCACAGCTGAAAAGGTGCGATGTAGGCGATCGCCGAGGTCAAAGAAGTTGAATACGCTGAAACACTGGGGGGAAAAAATAAAACAAAAACACACATTTCTTGATTATAATCTCTCCAACAGCAAGGTGGCTGGTTGATCATTTTTTTCCAAGTGTCTCACTGCTAACTGTTCAATACTTACCATCCTCAGGCAATGGGAATGCCCATCTTCCAATTTCTGATCTGGAAGTGGCATCGGTTTTCCATGAAAAAAATAAAATAAAATAAAAATTATTTTGCAAGGCCTGATAAAATAAACAACGGTTTAAAGTGTAATGTATACCGGTACTCACTGGGCGTTGACAGGTCCTTGGGTTGAGGCGCTGCACTTGCTGAGGACAAAAACAAAAGATTATTCAGCAATGCAAAATAATTAAGATGAAGCAAAAAGGTGCATTAGCTGTGACATGTCCTAGGACCAACGCTCCACAAATTATATATATACCCGGTATATATATAAAAAGTAGGCCACACAAAAGTCTCTGCTCAGAGGCCTGCATGCACGCGCACAGACTGGGGAGATTTTTTTTATTTTTTATTCGTCCATTCAGTAACTGATTACATGTATTGATGAAAAACATTTCCTTTTCACCTTCCAGCCTTGTTGATGATCATTTCAGTTCCTACATGGTCGAATTTGCCCCAGAGGTCCTTGTCATGTAGGACAACTTTGATGTCTTCCACCCCCTGTACAACAAACAGTTTGTGATTTGATTCACAGTCTTTACTTTATATTCTGAAGGGGAAGTTGGATGTGGTGAAAAGTCAAATAAATGATTATTTACACACTTGAGCTGCTACCTGCTGGCTGGACGCCTTCAGAGGACTGTCCTTGGTGGACTATTTTGGGGGGTCCGCGACTCCGAGTCCGAGCGCTCTGCAAGGTTGAACTGGTCCCCTCCGTTTGCCATGTCCTAAAAGACACGCACACAGGTTCCACACATGTTTGGAGTTTAACTGGTGCAATATAATTAGTGGGTTTCATCACAATGAGACATTTTGACACCAAACATTAAAGATTTGGGACAGTGGTCGTTTGTCCTCATCAAACTAACTCATAAACATGATTCATTTTGATAAGACCGCGCGCGCCACGTTCGGTCACATAACCTGATCAAGCTTAATCTGAAATGAGATTACACGAGATTATAAATAAACTAACTTCAGAAAAAGAGGATCATGAGGATCCTGAACAGTTGACAACAATGATGTGTTTGTCATGTGAATGCTCCATCAGGGATCGTGTCTTGAAAGTGCACGCTTTGTTTCTCGGGGGAGGATGGGGTCACAAAACATACCTAGGACACCAAATTCCAAGTCCAGATTAACACCACACACCTGACAGAAAGAAAAAAAAAACACAGTTGTTTATAAACACAACTGGAGCGACATGTTCACAGAGATATTAGTCAGAATGTAGTTTAGACTTATCTCATTTTGCCTAGTCAAAGTAAAATTAGAGATAGGAGACATTTTAAAGCTTTTTTATTTCACATTTACTCATTCATTTGCAACTGAAAAGCTTTGGTCTGAATTCAGGTCATCTGGACAGTTTTTTTCTATTTTTTAATGCTGAAACGTTTCACCTTCCAGCCGGCTAATTCATCAGTCTAAAACAAGCAGGTTGAATGAATGAATAATGGGGACGCATGCAGGCCTCGATAGTCTCAAAGCAAAACAAAGAAACAAAAACAAAAAAAAAAAACTCGTAGCATACGGCTTACTTGCATAGAATAACTTATTTTCTAAACTGTACTGTTCGATTTTCTTTACATCGTCTGCCGCAGACGTAGATACAAGTTAGCTTACGTTAGCTCGTTAGCTCCAAAGTTAGCTCCATCGTTAGCTATGTACGTGAAACCACAGAATTCAAGAGAGCAAAGCTACAAAACAGAACCAATTACCTTCAACTTCTGAATGGATTGCAGCAAGTTTAGGGCAGGAGTTCCGTGACAAATGAACTGAACACAGTTGAGCTCGATAGATCACAGCAGCACAGACAGAAAATAAACAACAACGGTTGAGATTCAAGCCAGCGCGGTTCAACAAGAGAGGCGTTGACTGGTTGGAACAGATCACGTGCTACCTCCACCAATCCAATCATAACGCTCGAGTTCCGAAGTTCTTCTTCTTGTTTTTTAATGGAAGAAAGCAAAAAACACAAGTACTGCCACCTACTGAAATGAATGTGTGACCGCGACGTCGTGGAATAAATGAGGTTTCTTGTAAATGAGTCGAGTCTAACCTGCCTAAATAAAGGTTGAATGAATGAATAACAACAACAACAACAACAACAACAACAACAACAACAACAACAACAACAACAATTATATTCTTCAAATAAATAATATACAGTATATATAATTTGTAAAAAAGAAAAAAAGAATTGAGGAAATGCATTAAAATGTTATTAAAAAACAACATTCTTAATAAATCAATTGTCTAACTGCAAATTTATATCCTAAAAGTTTAACTCTGTGAACCAGGTCCAGATAACGTCCAAAACTGACGTTCATACGACGTACAAATGCGGTCATGGTTAGACGTCAAAAATAGACCTTGTTTGCACGTCGGGGCGACGTCTAGAATTGGACTCTCAAATGACGGACAAGTCTAATTTGTAAAAAAAATAAAAAAGAATTGAGGAAATGCATTAAAATGATATTAAAAAACAACATTCTTAATAAATCAATTGTCTAACTGCACTTTTATAGTCCTAAAAGTTTAACTCTGTGAACATGGTCCAGATCATCTCCAAAACTGACGTTCATATGACGTACAAATGCGGTCATATTTAGACGTCAAAAAAAGACCTTGTTTGCACGTCAGGGCGACGTCTAGAATTGGTCTTCGACCAACGGGCTCTATATAGACGTCACCTCGACGTCCCCTGGACGTCTACTGTTTAGTGGGAGGAGGCTATATTTGTGAAAAGAAACCGTCCATCATTAAACAGAGGTGGAGGCCCCCGGGTTCAACTGTCCCCCTCTTACAACGCTGTTATTGCTAGTATCACTCAGCCCTCTGTGAATAGCAAACAACCATCAGGGTGCTAACGATCCATCGTTAGGCTGATGGTCCTCCTTGATCATGTGAGCAGCTGGTTTCAGGCTGTCATCAGCCAACTGGTTGATCCACTGTGAGAGGGTGCTATTTATAAGACTGAGCTGAATACAGCAGCTCAGACTGAGGAAGTCTTTCGGACGAAAGACGAAATGTTTCTACAATTTTTTTTTGTTGCTTTGTTTTGTTTTCTGAATGTCCAGAGGACCAGACTTAGCTTTTTTAGATAAGTCCTGCATCAACATTTACTGGATTATTTGCATGCTCAGTAACCTGAAGTGACAGCAAAAGGGAATACCTGCATATAAAAAGAGCATTGCTTAAATGACTAACAATAAAGGCAGTAGCAAATAAATCAATGTTTATTTAAAGTGGTCTTTTTTCATCTTTCAGCTGCTCCCTTCTTCAGGGGTCACCACAGCAAGCTAACATATAAAGACTTGGCACTTGTTTTTACACTGGATGCCCTTCCTGACACAACGCCACAGATGTTGCAGGTTTTGAGGGAGTGTGCAATTGGCATGCTGACAGCAGGAATGTCCACCAGAGCGGTTACCCATGAATTGAATGTTCATTTCTCTACCATAAGCTGTATCCAAAAGCATTTCAAAGAATTTGGGGGTACATCCAACAGGCCTCACAACCGCAGACTGGGTGTAACCCCACCAGCCCAGGACCTCCACATCCAGAAACTTCACTGCCAATATTGTTTGAGACCAGCCATCTGGACAGCTACTGCATCAATCAGTTTGCATAACTAAAGAATATCCGTGCAAACTGTTAGATTTTTTTATTTTTTTTATTTTTTTTTATTATTATTTTTTTTTACAAACTGTTAGATACCATCTCAGGGAAGCTCATCTGTGTGCTCATCATCCTCATCGGGGTCTCCACCTGACTGCAGTTCATCGATGTAATTGACTTGAGTGGGCATGTGCGCACATTGGATGGAGTATTAAACGTTGGAGAGGTGTTCATTAATGAATCTTGGTTTTCCCTGTGCAGGGCAGATTGGCAGACTGCGTGTACGGTGTTGTGTGGGTGAACGATTAGCTGACATCAGCATTGTGACTCGAGTGGCCCATGGTGGTGGAGGTATTATGGTATGGGCAGGCGTATGTTATGGACAATGAATACAGGGACTGGTGTGGTTACACATGGTCTGCAGTTGTGAGACTGGTTGGATAATTTGCCAAATTATCTGAACATGGATATTCCTGCTGTCATCATGCCATCTGCACGCTCGCTCAGAACTTGTGACATCTGTGGCATTGATCTGTTTGATAAAACTGCACCTTTTAGAGTGTTCTTTAATTGTTGTGTTTATATATTTGTTCAGTGTATGTGTAGGATGTCCATGTCACAGGCACGTCAAAGCTAAACATTTCTTCATTTGATCACTCTCCTCTTTTTTATAGATATAAAAAGGAAATCTCACTGAGAAATGTCAAGTTTTGTACCGACGGCATAAAAATATATTCAGAAAACCTAGAATTTTTTTCGGAAGATCTTGATTTAAAAATGCAATCTATCATCTATCTATCTATCTATCTATCTATCTATCTATCTATCTATCTATCTATCTATCTATCTATCTATCTATCTATCTATCTATCTATCTATCTATCTATCTATCTATCTATCTATCTATCTATCTATCTATCTATCTATCTATCTATCTATCTATCTATCTATCTATCTATCTATCTATCTATCTATCTATCTATCTATCTATCTATCTATCTCTATCTATCTATCTATCTATCTATCTATCTATCTATCTATCTATCTATCTATCTATCTATCTATCTATCTATCTATCTATCTATCTATCTATCTATCTATCTATCTATCTATCTATCTATCTATCTATCTATCTATCTATCTATCTATCTATCTATCTATCTATCTATCTATCTATCTATCTATCTATCTATCTATCTATCTATCTATCTATCTATCTATCTATCTATCTATCATCTATCTATCCATCCATCCATCCATCCATCCATCCATCCATCCATCCATCCATCCATCCATCCATCCATCCATCCATCTATCCATCCATCCATCCATCCATCCATCCATCCATCCATCCATCCATCTATCTATCTATCTATCTATCCATCCATCCATCCATCCATCCATCCATCCATCCATCCATCCATCCATCCATCCATCCATCCATCCATCCATCCATCCATCTATCTATCTATCTATCTATCTATCTATCTATCTATCTATCTATCTATCTAT